>APFE031303068.1:0-52793 GCA_000404065.3 Pinus taeda
CCCGTACAAAAATTACCTACATACGAATTCTAAATCACAGGAAAATTAAAAATGCGAGAGCATAACACATAAAACATGTATACACAGAGATTTCCCACTGGATCCCAAAACCGGGACTACCAGCTTGATTTTTCATTATATTCCTTTCAATGTTACAATACATATTTATACATGCCGAAGCATCCAATACCATGGACCAAAAACCATCGGTAGGTTCGCCCAACCTAATATAGGGTCCAATTTTTTTTTTTTTCTCGGGGCACTGCCCTGAACCCCGTAGAGGGGGGCTACTCGCCCCCCTCAAACCCCCCGGACAGGGGGGGCTACCGCCCGCCCTGTGACCCCCCCACTGCGCAATTGGCGCAACGAAGGGGGGGCTCTGCCCCCCGGTTCACTACGTAGGTTAGTCGTGGAAAGAATATAACACAACCCAACAATATATATTGATAATTTTAATTGTTATCCCGAGCTCCCCCACGAAAATGTCCATACCCATAAATCCCCAGCCGCCCTAGGTAGAGATGATCTTGACCGTTCTGGGGTTTATGCCAATAGCTAGGCCACCGGATCGACGTTTGCATCCAAACCATGAAAAGTCCACCCTGGAAGAATGGATTGAAGAGTTCTCACAGAGATATCCGAGTGGCAGAGAGTCTCCTGTAGGAAGAGGATATCACATCTGGTTTCTTGTGTCAGCCTTTTAAGAGCAAACGCTTTTTAGGGTTGGCTAATCCCCTGCAGTTGTAGGAGAGCCAAATCATGGGGAACCATGGGCAATGGGCTCATTTTCTCTAACCGCCCGCTCTATAGTGCATTGTCGACCTAGTGCAACATCTGCCACAGCATACTGAATGGCCGATTTGATCTTCGAAGGACGTCCCCTTGATGGTTTATGATTAGAGGCCCGACCAGGGGAAAGTCCCAGTCCCAGTAATTTTGTTCGGACCCGGGGTCGAAGGTGGTATGGGTGCGATCCAGATCCAGTATAGGAGGAATAGGGTTTGGGGTGAGCAGTTGCCATCCTATGAGAGGAGGGTTTGGTGGAGAAAGTGGGAGGTGGAGGGGCAATGGAGCATGGAATAGAGGGAATGGGCCCCAGATCAGCAGATAATGGCTGTAATGAGGATTGCAATACAAAAAACATAACTTCTGAAAAAATTGCAGAGGTCATAGGATGAGATTCATTACCCGGGGCAGACGATGCTTCCACCGTAGTCTTGGAACGGGTACTTGGTGGTGCTGGAGTAGACGCAACCTTCTTTCTACTATTTGTCTTCTTAGTGTCTCCTTACTCCGCAACCATTGGGGACTCGCTATGAGTCAAGTCGCCTTCTCCTTGTTTATTGTCGCCTTTATTCTGCTCAACGGATGGCTGTTGTTTTGTTCCTCTAGTATTTTTTGAAGTCACACCCGAGAGGAGAGGACAATCCTTATACAAATGGCCCACTTTGTGGCATCTTCTACATCGGAAAGGGACCCCTTCATAGTCCAGCAGCTGTTTGCGCGAAAAATATCTGCGATGCAGTGTGATTTTTTCTTCCAGCCCATCCCTGGTGTCAAGATGAACTAGAATTCTAGCCATGGTCATAATTCCCATACGCTCATAGGAATTTTCGTGTTCGAGATAGGTGCCCAGTGCGTCCCCTATGCGCTTGAATACTTGTGGAGTCCAGAATTGCATGGGCAATCCCGGCAGTCTAACCCATATAGGCCCAGCGCCCATCTGTTCTCGCTCCGGATCAAATAGGGGATCCCATCGTTTCAGAAGTACAAGCGCCAAATCGATATGCCAGAATTGGGATAGGATCCATTGTGTGTATTCTGCTCCGTGAAAGTGCAGAGCAAACCATCCCCTTGCTAGGACCCTAATCGTCGGTAATTTCTTTAGTAAAGTTCCCCAAATCTCCTCTGTCCATTGCCTTAATCTTTCCACAGAGTAGGTTCGGCCACGTACCCGGCCAACCAGGACCTTTCACGCAATATCAATAGCATCCACCATTTGAACATCCTCCCCAAACATCAAGTTGATATCAGAGTCAAGAGCCCTTAGGCACCTACCTTTTTTCTACTTTTCTGAACACCTGCCGATGGGGTGGTCCTTGAGTAGCTTGCGGCACGGGTCCGAAGTGCTATGCTGAGTAGACCCAACCGGATGAGCTGGAAGAAGCAGAGAGCTGAAGCATCCCAAACGGATGGGGGAGCGGGGATTCAAACTGCAGGAACCGGGATGAAAGGTAGAACGAGCGAGTCATTGCAGATCAGAGGGACCATCCTGAGCCAGGGAAATGGAAGAAGGGTTTGAGGGAAGATTGGTAGGCGTGGATGAGAGTAGGGTTTGTTGTGTAGGGGGCGGAAGAGGAGAGTCGAAGGATGGAGATGTCGGCAGGCAGGTGCCCAACAAATGAAGCGTGGCTGGCGATAGGGGAGGGCATTCAAGGACCGAAAGGTCCACCAAGTTGACATCTGGATGGTGCTTTTTCCCAGAGCGCAGCGGATGGAGCAGTGTATGAACAACAGTTGTCGGGCTCGCCTGCTCTTTGCCCCAAGGATCCATGGCCGATCGATTATTATATGCCCAAATATCCTGATCTGGCATGGGGTCCTCCTCGTAGTCCACCAGATCCTCCTCTACCATAGCAACCCGACAAAATAGCTTGCCCTAACCACCGACCAGGGGACCGACCGCAAGTGGATGTAGGAAAATCGACGCGTGAAAAAAAAAAACGGCCGAGAAGGTATCAAACCCTTTTATAAAACCAAATACCAGGTATCCCAGAATGGGTCAGATGTTATCTGCGATGGGCCCGCGCGAGTCAGTAACCGAGGACCATGGACCAGGTCAGGTGCCTTCCATAGTATCAGGGATGAACGAGACGGGATACCTAGGGTTTATGTGACCGCCATGACTGCCCGCAGAGTCCTTGAGAAATCCTGTCAACATCCTTGTCTTAGCCCCTGGGTAATCTAATTTTTTTTTCTTGGCCTACCATTTGCCAAGGGTGTTATCTATTGCTTGCAGATGCATGCCTTGATGAGATCAATAAATTCCCTAACAAAACCAAATTTCTCTAAGACAACAAAGAGGAATGAGTGTCTAAACCTATTGAAGGCATTAACCATGTCAAGCTCTAGAATGAAACCTTGTTCATCGTGGGATAGGCTAGACTGAATGGCTTCCTGGACTAAGAGAATATTGTCCACAATTTGTCTATTTGAAGTGAATCCACCTTGGTTTTTAGAGATCGGCTGGGGGAGAAGGATTTAAGACGACTAGCAAGGATCCTGGTTATGATTTTGTAAGAAGAGTTACACAAGGAGATGGGAAAAACGATTAAAGGAAGTGGGCCTAGATTCTTTAGCTATAAGAGAAAGACAAGTAGAGTTCGTGTTACCTCCTATTTTGCACTTGATTTGACTCCATTGAATCATCTTGCGTAAATATTTTTTGATGAGATCCCAGTACATGCAGTAGAAGGCTATGGTGAAGCCATCTGTCCCTGATGCTTTACCTAGATGCTTGCTCCAAATATATTTTTGCAATTCATCTTCATCCACTTGCTTAGTTAGTGATGCATTGGCCTCCTTCGTCACCATTTTAGGAGTTGTTATAAGGTGGTCTTCAAAGTTGTCTGACTCTAAATCTTCTGTTAGGAGCCTTTTATAATGTTGATGTTATTCCATCTTGATTGATTCTTTCCCTTCAATGGTGATGTTTCCTTCACGAATTATCACATCTACTCTGTTTTTATTCTTCTTGCTTTGGTTTGGTTATGGAAGAAGCTTGTGTTCTTGTCACCAACTTGTAACCATATACTTCTGGAATTAATCCTCCAACTCTCTTCTTATTTTCTATTACTTTGGTATAATCTCTAGTATATCTCTTTTTCTTTGGCCTGTAGCTCTATAGTTCCTGCATTTGTTTCCAATATTTCCTATACGATTTCAAGCTCTTTTTGTAGCTTGATTTTCTCCTGTGTTGGCTCCTTGTAGCTCATTCTTTCCCATCCTTTAAGTGCTACTCTAACAAGATTTAACTTGGTTTCCCATGTGAATTTAGGTGACCTGTTAATTCTGTTCTTCCATGTAGTTTGTACCATCTATTTGACCTCTTCTATGGTGGACCAATGGGGATTGTAGCAGAAAGGAAGAGATCCCAATCTAAAGCTTTCACCCATATATAAGGTAATGTGTTTATGATCTGATGCCACAACATCCTTGTATTAGCCCCTGGGTAATCCGAAATTTTTTTCCTGGCCTACCATTTGCCAAGGGTGCTATCTATGTCTTGCAGATGCATGCCTTGATGAGATCAATAAATTCCCTAACAAAACCAAATTTCTCTAAGACAACAAAGAGGAATGAGTGTCTAAACCTATCAAAGGCATTGACCATGTCAAGCTCTCGAATGAAACCTTGTTCATCCTGGGATAGGCTAGACTGGATGGCTTCATGGACTAAGAGAATATTGTCCACAATCTATCTATTTGTAATGAATCCACCTTGGTTTTCAGAGATCGGCTGGGGGAGAAGGACTTAAGACGACTAGCAAGGATCTTGGTTATGATTTTGTAAGAAGAGTTACACAAGGAGATAAGACGAAAACATTTAAAGGAAGTGGGCCTAGATTCTTTAGGTATAAGAGCAAGAAATTTAGAGTTGGTGTTACCTCCTATTTTGCACTTATTTTGACTCCATTGAATCATCTTGAGTAAATATTTTTTGATGAGATCCCAGTACATGCGGCAGAAGGCTGTGGTGAAGCCATCTGTCCCGGATGCTTTATTTGGATGCATGCTCCAAATATATTTTTGTTATTCATCTTCATCCACTTGCTTAGTTAGTGATGCATTTGCCTCCTTCGTCACCATTTTAGGAGTTGTTCTAAGGAGGTCTTCGAAGTTGTCCAACTCTAAATCTTCTGTTAGGAGCCTTTTACAATGTTGATGTTCTTCCATCTTGATTGATTCTTTCCCTTCGATGGTGATGTTTCCTTCACCAATTATCACATCTACTATGTTTTTATTCTTCTTGCTTTTGTTTGGTTATGGAAGAAGCTTGTGTTCTTGTCACCAACTTGTAACCATAGACTTTTGGAATTAATCCTCCAACTCTCTTCTTATTTTCTGTTACTTTGGTATAATCTCTAGTATATCTCTTTTTCTTTGGCATGTAGGTCTATAGTTCCTTCTTTTGTTTCCAATATTTCTTGTATGATTTCAAGCTCTTTTATTAGCTTGATTTTATCATGTTTTGGATCCTTGTAGCTCGTTCATGCTAGCCTTTGAGTGCTACTCTAACAAGATTTAGCATGGTTTCCCATGTGAATTCAAGTGACCTGTTAATTTTGGTCTTCCATGTAGTTTGTACCAGCTACTTTACCTCTCCTATGGTGGACCAATGGGGATTGTAGCATAAAGGAAGAGGTCCCAAACTAAAGATTTCACCCATAAATAAGGTAACGTGTTTATGATATGATGCTACAACATCCTTGTCTTAGCCCCTGGGTAATCTGAAATTTTTTTCCTGGCCTACCATTTGCCAAGGGTGTCATCTATGGCTTGTAGATGCATGCCTTGATGAGATCAATAAATTCCCTAACAAAACCAAATTTCTCTAAGACGACAAAGAGGAATGAGTGTTTAAACCTATTGAAGGCATTGACCATGCCAAGCTCTAGAATGAAACCTTGTTCATCTCAGGATAGGCTGGATTGGATGGCTTCCTGGACTAAGAGAATATTGTCCATAATTTATCTATTTGTAATGAATCCACCTTGGTTTTCAGAGATCCGCTGGGGGAGAAAGATTTAAAACGACTAGAAAGGATCTTGGTTATGATTTTGTAACAAGAGTTACACAAGGAGATGGGACGAAAACGATTAAAGGAAGTGGGCCTAGATTCTTCAGGTATAAGAGAAAGAAAAGTAGAGTTGGTGTTACCTCGTATTTTGCACTTGATTTGACTCCATTGAATCATATTGAGTAAATATCTTTTGATGGGATCCCATTACATGCGGTAGAAGGCTATGGTGAAGCCATCTATCCTTGATGCTTTAGCTGGATGCATGCTCCAAATATATTTTTGCTATTCATCTTCATCCACTTGCTTAGTTAGTGATGTATTGGCCTCCTTCGTCACCATTTTAGGAGTTGTTCTAAGGAGGTCTTCGAAGTTGTCTGACTCTAAATTTCTGTTAGAAGACTTTTATAATGTTGATGATCTTCCATCTTGATTGATTCTTTCCCTTTGATGGTGATGTTTCCTTCACTAATTATAACATCTACTTTGTTTTTATTCTTCTTACTTTGGTTTGGTTACGGAAGAAGCTTGTGTTCTTGTCACCAACTTGTAACCATAGACTTCTGGAATTAATCCTCCAACTCTCTTCTTATTTTCTATTACTTTGGTATAATCTCTAGTATATCTCTTTTTCTTTGGCATGCAGGTCTATAGTTCCTTCTTTTGTTTCCAATATTGCCTGTACGATTTCAAGCTCTTTTTGTAGCTTGATTTTCTCCTGTGTTGGCTCCGTGTAGCTCGTTCTTACCAACCTTTGAGTATTACTCTAACAAGATTTAACTTGGTTTCCCATGTGAATTCAGGTGACCTGTTAATTCTGGTCTTCCATGTAGTTTGTACTAGCTACTTGATCTCTTCTACGGTGGACCAATGGGGATTGTAGCAGAAATGAAGAGGTCCCAAGCTAAAGCTTTCAGCCATAAATAAGGTAATGTGTTTATGATCTGATGCTACAACATCCTTGTCTTAGCACCTGGGTAATATGAATTTTTTTCTTGGCCTACCATTTGCCAAGGGTGCTAGCTATGGTTTGTAGATGCATGCCTTGATGAGATCAATAAATTCCCTAACAAAACCAAATTTATCTAAGTCAACAAAGAGGAATGAGTGTCTAAACGTATCGAAGGTATTGACCACGTCAATCTCTAGAATGAAACCTTATTCATCCTGGGATAGGCTGGACTGGATGGCTTCCTGGACTAAGAGAATATTGTCCACAATCTATTTATTTGTAATGAATCCACCATGGTTTTCAGAGATCCGTTGGGTGAGAATGATTTAAGATGACTAGCAAGGAGCTTAGTTATGATTTTGTAAGAAGAGTTACACAAGGAGATGGGACGAAAACGATTAAAGGAAGGGGGCCTAGATTCTTTAGGTATAAGAGCAAGAAAAGTAAAGTTGGTGTTACCTTGTATTTTGCACTTGATTTGAATCCATTGAATCATCTTGAGTAAATATTTTTTGATGAGATCCCAGTACATGTGGTAGAAGACTATGGTGAAGCCATATGTCCTCGATGCTTTATCTGGATGCATGCTCCAGACATATTTTTGCAATTCATCTTCATCCACTTGCTTAGTTAGTGATATATTGGCCTCCTTCGTCACCATTTTATGAGTTGTTCTAAGGAGGTATTCGAAGTTGTCCGACTCTAAATCTTCTGTTAGGAGCCTTTTATAATGCTGATGTTCTTCCATATTGATTGATTCTTTCCCTTCAATGGTGATGTTTCCTTCACCAATTATCACATCTACTCTATTTATATTCTTCTTGTTTTTGTTTGGTTATGGAAGAAGCTTGTGTTCTTGTCACCATATTGCAACCATAGACTTCTGGAATTAATCCTCCAACTCTCTTCTTATTTTCTGTTACTTTGGTATAATCTCTAGTATATCTCTTTTTCTTTGGCCTGTAGGTCTATAGTTCCTTCTTTTGTTTCCAGTATTGCCTGTACGATTTCAAGCTCTTTTTGTAGCTTGATTTTCTCATGTGTTGGCTCCTTGTGGCTCGTTCTTTCCCATCCTTTGGCTGCTACTCTAACAACATTTAACTTGGTTTCCCATGTGAATTCAGGTGACCTGTTAATTATGGTCTTCCATGTAGTTTGTACCAGCTACTTGACCTCTTATATGGTGGACCAATGGGGATTGTAGCGGAAAGGAAGAGGTCCCAAACTAAAGCTTTCACCCATAAGTAAGGTAACGTGTTTATGATCTGATGCTACAACATCCTTGTCTTAGCCCCTGGGTAATTTGAAATTTTTTTCCTGGTCTACCATTTGCTTAGGGTGCTATCTATGGCTTGTAGATGGATGCCTTGATGAGATCAATAAATTCCCTAACAAAACCAAATTTCTCTAAGACAACAAAGAGGAATGAGTGTCTAAACCTATAGAAGGCATTGACCATGTCAAGCTCTAGAATGAAACCTTGTTCATCCTGGGATAGGCTAGACTGGATGGCTACCTGGACTAAGAGAATATTGTCCACAATCTTTCTATTTGAAATTAATCCACCTTGGTTTTCAGAGATCGGCTGGGGGAGAAGGATTTAAGATGACTAGCAAGGATCTTGGTTATGATTTTTTAAGAAGAGTTACACAAGGATATGGGACAAAACGATTAAAGGAAGTGGGCCTACATTCTTTAGGTATAAGAGCAAGAAAACTAGAGTTGGTGTTACCTCCTATTTTGCACTTGATTTGACTCCATTGAATCATCTCGAATAAATATTTTTTGATGGGATCCCAGTACATGCGGTAGAAGGTTATGGTGAAGCCATCTGTCCCTGATGCTTTATCTGGATGCATGCTCCAAATATATTTTTGCAATTCATCTTCATCCACTTGCTTAGTTAGTGATGCATTGGCCTCCTTCGTCACCATTTTTGGACTTGTTCTAAGGAGGTCTTCGAAGTTGTCCGAATCTAAATCTTCTTTTAGCAGCCTTTTATAACGCTGACGTTCTTCCATATTGATTGATTCTTTCCCTTCGAAGGTGATGTTTCCTTCACCATTTATCACATCTACTATGTTTTTATTCTTCTTGCTTTGGTTTGGTTATGGAAGAAGCTTGTGTTCTTGTCACCAACTTGTAACCATAGACTTCTAGAAATAATCCCCCAACTCTCTTCTTATTTTCTGTTACTTTGGTATAATCTCTAGTATATCTCTTTTTCTTTGGCATGCAAGTCTATAGTTCCTTTTTTTGTTTCCAATATTGCCTGTACGATTTCAAGCTCTTTTTGTAGCTTGATTTTCTCCTGTGTTGGCTCCTTGTAGCTTGTTCTTTCCCATCCTTTGAGTGCTACTCTAACAACATTTAACTTGGTTTCCCATGTGAATTCAGGTGGCCTGTTAATTCTGGTCTTCCATGTAGTTTGTACTAGCTACTTGACATCTTCTATGGTGGACCAATGGGGATTGCAGCTGAAAGGAAGAGGTCTCAAACTAAAGCTTGCACCCATAAATAAGGTAAAGTGTTTATGATCTGATGCTACAACTGAGAGGATTGTTGAGGAAGTAGTTATGGTTCATGCCATAAAACTTGCATGGATTAAAAAGCGATTCAACCTTTCTTTTATGTTGCCTGTTCCTGTTCTTCTATTTTTGCAGGTGAATTTACCATTCTTTGGAATTATGTCCATTAGATTATGCTCTATGATTATGGTTTGTAGCATGTCTCTGCTTGGATCCGGGAGAAGGGATCCACCTCTCTTTTCTCTGACATTCATGACTAAATTGAAATCACCTCATACTATAATGTTTTGGCTATCTTCTTCTGCTAATTTTCCTGTTGATGATTGTCAACATTGTTCTTTGTCACTGTAGTGCACAAGGACATAATGGTTGTATGCTGTGAAGCTTTTCCCAAGTCTCTTTATTTTGAAAACAAGTCTTGATCCAATGATGACCTTTGTAGACTCCTTTTAGATCCATGATTGTTTGGTTCCAAATTGTACACACTCCTCCTGATGTTGCTCTAGAGATGATTTCTACTTTAGTGAAGTTTTCTATTCTTTTTGTTGCTGCCATTTCTTCTTCACTTAATTTGGTATCCTGGAGTAGAAGGATTTTCGAGCTTTCTGATTTGATGAGGTTTTTGATTATGTTTATTTCGGAAGCGTGCCCCAGACCTCTACAGTTGCAAGGTACTAAACTCATTATTTACCTTGTGAGGGCATGACAAAGCCCTTACCTCTCCCTACCTGGTGTTGTATCTATTTCTTGAAGGCAATTTATTGGTTGGAAACAACACCAAGAAGTCAACTCGACCACTTTAGGTCCAAGCTGGCCGTTGAACCAAAGGGGTCTCTCTCAAGTGTTACAAGGCTTTAATGTTGATAACTGTCACTCAACAACAACCTATGAAGCACAATGACCATATCTAGGGGTTATTATATATGTGGTTGCTAATGAGTTACAAATTCTTGTTTAATGGATAAAACCCTACCTACAAAGACCTAATCAAAGTTCTTATTTTCAACAGTAGCAACACACAATTCTTTCAAAGGTAATGACAAAATAATGAAGGACATATTAGAAGATCAAATATCCTACCTGAATATCCGATCATCTAAAATAAGTAGAAGCATATATAAGAACCTCTATAACAAACAAAAATACATATAAGAATTAATATAGCAGAAACAATCTAGTGATGTAGAGTAATCAAATCAAACACACTGTATAATCAATTTACTTAGTAAAGAACATAGCTTTGTAGTGGGATGTCAGGGAGGTTAACACTCAACGCAACCTTTCTAAAAAATCTACATAACCTCAAATGTATGCAGAAACAAATTATGAATACGAAAAGCACATACATATAAACAATACTACTATAAATTGAAGCCAGAAACCTTTATTTAAAATTCTGAAAATATTAAGCTATTACAAAAATATGAGGATTTTGGCCCAAAAGCCAACCCTTTTTACTTAAAAATCAATGAATATATAACAATTACATACAAATTTGAAAATTTCATAGAAACAAAATCAAATAATAAACTAAATCTAAATATGTTTACCATATGTATCGAATGTTTTGGAGATGGAACAAATCCCTTTTGGAATAGAAATGCTCAAAAGCTGCCCTTTTTTACATTTTTTATTAAGTACCACAGGTGTGCCTTTGACTGCTGAATTTACTGCTGCTAGGTGTCTCTTTGATTAATGATTCATCCTCTTGAAATATGGAACTACTGATTTCTTGGCTCAAAACTCTACAACCTAATCCTCGGTTATTGATTATGTGCCTAAAAATATGGGATTAATCCTCAACTGCCTGTCTAGAAACCTGGAGATGATCTTTGCCCAAGATATTCTCGACTGCTGCTTTAGAATGTGGATTAAATATTTTGAAATCTGTAATTGCTAAGTATTTTGTCAGCTGTCCCTTCTTGCTCCTTAATACATGCTAAGAAAGTTGCTTTGTTTGATGTAGCCATCAAATCCATTAGATAGAATGGAATCTCCTTTTGGACCCTAGAATCCTCCATATTTATACCAAGCTGGCATGTTTAATCTCAACAAAAGCTGGAATAGTTGTCTTCAAAACTGAAATGACCACTTGGAATCATGTAGCTGCTAGATGCTTATGATCCGTGGTATTTGGTTATTCTATTAGAATAAATTTTGACCGGTGATCCATCTTTAAAATACATCTTCCACAAACAGAGCAATGGTGACAGCCTGAAGGCTTCATATGGTTGCATTTCCTACAATACTGAATTCTTGAAGATGGGGTTCCTTCAGGATCATTTGCGACTGTAATCCCAACCTTTACTAGCCCCTTAAACTTTGATCCAATTGAGTATCGAGTAAGTGTTGGCAAAAGAGGAATATAATTGCTTTTTTGGATCCATGTCCAGATTTAGTTTGTGAAATATAGAGCACCATCCTTATCATGCCATAAAGAACTATCCTCATGGACAAAAGTAGCCCTGCACCTAATTTTCCAAAGAACAAATAAGACACAGTTCATCAAACAATGCCAATTCCATGCAAACATAAGATGAACCTATAAGGAGCAATCTTCAACAATGCCGATCACCAGTGAACCCTATCTTTCCAAAGAACAAATAAGACAGAGTTCATCAAACAATGCCAATTCTATGCAAACATAAGATGAACCTATAAGGAGCAATCTTCAAACAATGCCGATCACCAGTGAACCCTATCCTGTAATAAATTTGAATATTGATCTTCAAGAGATCCCAGACACTGCTTGACAAAATAACACTCACATTATTGTCTGCGCTATTTTGACAGGTAAGTGTTTCTTAGATCCAGCCGGCAAGGGTGTACATTAGATCTACTAAAAATACCTATCTACTAAATACCCTGTATTCTAAAATTCACCCTTTGATTGCTGATCCTTTGCCACAAATATCTTTTACAATGTTTTGCCACTTTTGCTGGGAATTTGTTGCATGGCTCAAAGCATATGCAAATAGATTAGACCATCTACTAAGCGACCATAAATTCAGAGAATACGCCATTGATCTTTCACTATAAAGCAAACATTGGATGACTCTGTAAATAGACTTCCCTTCATAATTATATTTTGTGACTTTAAGACTAGGGATATATACCTTAACATATGCGTTATACTCTGCCACATATTCTGGAATGAAACTCGAGCCCAAAATTCATAACCTATATCTGATTAGCAAATAATGAATCTCGATCAAGCTGATTCACTTCCTTCAAATCTAAATCTGTTGGAACAATTTGACTACGAAAATTTCATCCAGATTATATTGACATGCATTAATTAAAATGTGAAAACCGTGAATTGAAATTATGGAGGCCAATTCTCAAAGTGCCTCTGGGCAGTGTGAGTTTTTAAAAAGTTGACTTGTGGATATTGTCCCCACAAATTTTCCACTAAACCACTAATCTGTCCAGCTCTTACAGCCAGGATGGGGAAGATTCCAGAATCATGTAGTTTTTGAAACTGCTGAACTTTCTTGAAACTGAAGATAACTATGTGAAAACTGAGACCAGTAAGACCAAGTTGAATTCGATGGTTTAAATCCGGTGTGGTCCTGAACAATCTACTAGAACTTGTGATCTTTCTATACACATAGTGTCTTCATTTTTTAAGATTTTCTTGATACATTAATCCTTCAAAACTAAACTGATCATTGTTTCTCGCCAGAGCACCTTCTGCCAGAGCCTTTATCAGCTTTGACCCCACAATACATGCGAACAAGGATGGATCGATTGACTATCAATAGTGAGCAAGGTATTTACTAAACAAAGGGAAATTCCACCGCTGAACATTTTGGATAGGTGTTAGATCCCTCCAAGTATCATTCATCGAGATGTCTTGTATTCAACAGACAAGTAAGCGAAGAGAGCACTGACGTATCATATGAATACCAAAGCAAAAAAGAAATGACAAATGCCCTCTACTAACAATAGCTACTACTGAGGCATGTTCATCCGGCAATTTTTAATAGTTTCATTGACATATAAAGGTCTTGCAAAACATAATCTTACTCTTGGACCACAAGCTTATCTTTACTCATATGACATTGCCTCATCATATGCAATTCGAAACTCAGAACCTGGGAAAACCTCAGCTTTCGCAGGAAGCTTTCCAAGAAACTAATCGTAAAGAATATCAAAGCATTTATGTGCTGTTTCTCTTCATATCGGTGGCTCACGCCAGGTCTTCACCTATTTTTCCATAGTGACACTTCACAAAAATTGCAGCTACAGCAAGGTCGTGGCTTCTCTCTTATTACACAGTGGTTAGATAGGTTACTTCACTATACATTGCTATGTCAATTTCTGACTGTGTGAGGAAGCTGTGCAACTGAGTATCAAAAGCATCATGACTCCATAAATTACTAAAATTTTCAGCAGTATTCAACACAGTGACAACTTCATGATAACTTGATTATGGACCAAAAGATATGCACTTTTCAAAATTCTTCGCCAATGCGTAGCCTTGGGATATACTGAAGAAAATGCAGATCCATTTATTACAACAATAGACATTGTTCCTTCCTGAAAATCTGAGATCGGCTTGATTTACAACGATTGCTTGCTCCTCACAGTTGTAAATGTCTCCTCGACAACTGGTTGTTCACACTTAGCATTCGAAAACGTTGTTTCAACAATCGGTCTGGATTTGAATGCTTTACGAGCACTTATGGTCACTCTATATCCCATCTGGCAGTTTGCAAACTTGTGAGATTTTGCGTTCTGCACTTGTGGGATTATCCTACATGGCATAAAAAACTTTTTAAGTATTCCGATACTCCAACGCTTCATATGCAGTGTGCAATGTATGGGCCCTTGTGGGCTCCTCCCTTCAGCTTGGTTATTTAAGCTTATAATTATTCAACAATAGAGGCTAGTATCACATTTTGACGAGACATCTTGTTTTGAGTATTTTTGGATCTGATTACATTCATAATTAAAACATAAATAAATAATAATATTATATTCATAATTAAAATATAAATAAATAATATTAAGTTATAAAGCTTTTTTTTCTTGGTTATTTAAGTTTATAATTATTTAACATTAGAGGTTAGTGTCTTAATTTGATAAGATATTCTCTCCCAAGTACATCTAGATCTGATTACATTCATAATTAAAATATAAATAGATAATATTATTACATTCGTAATTAAAATATAAATAGATAATATTAAGTTATATAAGTTATTCAAATATGTCCAAAATGGGTCCATATATTGATTGGTATCACAATTTGACAAGATATCTTGTCCCAAGTACATCAAATATCTCCAAAGCTGATTTAGAAAACAAGACAAAATTAACAAGCAAAACTTCCATCCCATATTATCCAACATGACACATATCACATCAGACCAACCCCAATAAATATAAATTGGAGTAGCTATGACCAAAGTTTATTGCTACCTGCACAAGAATAGAGAATGTATGTCTCAGCCATAACTACATATATGTTCATCAATGCAACTTGCTTAAAGCTATAAATGACACCAACACACAAGATTAAGGAATTAAACATAGGATTACGGAATTAAACACAAGAAAACACAAAGGAAAGCACAATGATCAACCATAAGAGTTTATCAGCCACCCAAACCTTATCCAAGTCGAGTGAGTTTGCCGAGGAGAGCCCGCAGGAGATAGCCAAGGAAGTCTTGGTTCCAATGAAGATAGAACCTGGCAAAATGCCAGGAAAGAAAGTAAGTATAACAGTGTTGCTAGTCATCTTTATATATGTAATTTATGCTTTAGCATCGTATGGGATCTCCGTTGGATGACATCCAAATCAATCCACAACACACGTTTGAATTTGGAAAATAACAATCCATGTCAATCCTCCCTTCCAATCAAATTCAACAACAAAAGTCTATAAAACCACCTCACAATTGCTTCATAAACTTTTATTCTACTCATTTGCAACTAGATTCACTCCATCACATACTGTGCAGATTGTAATCAGGTTTGAATAATTCAAGTATTTTCTTTCTGTTTTTTTTAAATCTTCCATTAGTTTACATTATAAACTTCATTTTTTTTTAATCTTCCAAATCTTCCATTAATTTACCATATGAAAAAATAGTGTGTGCAATTCAACTTATGTGTGTGAAATTGCAAACAAAAAACCATAGCATCTAAGTCAAAAAAGAACAAATTAATCATGCCCAACATGCAATTTAGCTTCTGTGTGTGAAATTTGGCTTTTGTGTGTCAAATTGTAGACAAAAAACCATAGCATCTGAGTCAACAAAGAGAAAAAAATATTTTTTTGAGAAGAGTTTTCAGTGAAAATCACATCATAATTATGATGTGATTTTTGCCAAAAACTCTTCTCAAAAAACTTGATATGGATCATAGAAACCTAAATTCAACAACAAAAAATTAACCATGCCCAACAAAGACAACAGAGACAAAAATACGAGAGCATCTCAGTCAAAACACATAGGCCTGATATTTCTATCAAACACATAGGCTTGATATTTTTATCAAAAAATGCTGAAGTCCAGTCTTGCCATAATGCGAAAGTTTAATGTATAAGGCAGTCTTGCCATAATGCGAAAGTTTAATGCATAAGGTAGCTTTGCTATAATGCAAAAGTCTAATGTATAAGGCAGTGAAACAGGTCTTGTGTTCCATACTTGATAAATTGTGAGTATGGATTAGATCATCTCTAAAATATGCTTTTCATCAACAGAATCATACTTGCAAGTTTGTCTCTGTGACCCACCAAAGGTGCCAAATTCGCTCATTCTCTCGACTCCATGCATTTTTCTCTCCCATGATCACTGCAAGCCACAATCTGAGATAAGGATATCTATGACATCATAACATTGACATATTGCCAACGTTTATTATTTCACATTGCAACAAACAACTATGGTTTCATATTAGTCATTGTTACAACATCTTCTTCAACCCAAGAAGCACCTTTACATGCTTATCTTTTCATTTTTTTCTCCTGTTAGAGTTTTAAGGTTTATAGGTACTGTTTTTAATCTTGTTTTACTTTTACTTTTTATTTTATTTTATTTTATTTTTATTTTAAGGCTACGTCATAACAAGATAAACTAGAGAATACCATAAATTAGAAATTGTAAACAAAAATTGGCTTATGTGTGTGAAATTGCAGGCAAAAAACCATAGCATCTAAGTCAATAGAGACAAAAAATTAATCACGCCCAACAAAGATAATAGAGGCAAAAATACCAGAGCATCTGAGTCAAAACACATAGGCGTGATCATTCCTTAATGTGACAACAATTTGGCAGCGTGTATGCAATAACGTGGATGTTTGATCATGTCACACCTTTACAAAAAAATGAATAAATTTGTTTCAAAATCACTTGGAAGTTTCTAGTCTATTTTAAAAGGAAACTGTAGTATGTTAGTTTTCAGTTAGTTGAGACACAAATGGAAAATGAACACAAGGTAGTTAAAATGGAGGAGACATCTTCATATTTGCTAAGGAATTCAGTTTTGTATGAACAACAGAAGCCTCTTCCATTGAAAGATGTCAAGGCTTTAGTTATCGTTTTAAAGGAGGCATGGTAGCAATTGTTATGAGTAATCCCCTTTAAAACTTCTATATCTCAGAAGACTAATCATTTTGAATAAAATCAAAGGAGATTTCCATTACAATCTATCATAAGACTAATCATTCTGAATCAAATCAAAGGAGATTTCGGTTACAATATATTATAAGACTAATCATTCTAAATCAAATCAAAGGAGATTTCCATTACAATCTATCAGAAGACTAATCATTCTGAATCAAATCAAAGGATATTTCCATTACAATCTATCCAAAGAGAGAGACAACATGTTAGCATCTAAACTCGTGGCACAATTATAGAATTGGAAGCAGTTGTAGCTGATAATGTAGAGAATTGGAGTGTTTTAAGATATGGTCAAACATTGCAACTTTTAGCCACCTTTTTCAGTGACCTTAACAACAAATTAATTTAAAACTTATTTCAATTAACCGACACCTATTCCTAGCATTTGTAAGGAGACAATTTTCAATACCCTTCCCTCTTTTTTTTTTTTTCTTTTTTTTTTGAGGTTGATCAAGATATTATGGAGTTAATGCCCTGCTCAGGATACATTATTATGTTCAAGTTAAATTTAGGCCCGATATTTCTATCAAACACACAGTCCTGATATTTCTATCAATTAAGTCCCAATATATGTGGATGGAGATTCAAGTCGATGCAAACACATAAATTTCTTATTCAAATATATTCGGGTTGCAAGTATTGATTAACCTGTTCATATTTAAATTTCAGGAAATAAATAAGACTAAGTTTCTATTACTGAAACAACTTCCATTGACAAAAATAAATTTTAACAATTTGCATGTTGTTGCAGCCACACCACGAGTTTCAATTGCATATCGTATAAGAAATAGGAGGAGGCGAGGGACCTAGGGTGCCCAATTATGATGCAATTCATCGAAAGAGGAAACTGTCAATGATGTCAATGCTTCCAATGATCCATGCAATGATGTTGAGAATGTCCAATGTGGTGGCTGATCCTACTGTCCAACCATCTACCACATAGCCATCCTCAAACACAACACAAGGCGCAAGTTCAACGAAGAAGATCAGTTCCATAAGGGGGTGGACAAAGGAAGACATGCTAGGTGAAATTGATGACATAGAGTTCAAGGGATATTTAGTATGTGCATCTGCAAAAAAACATGGAATTACAACCTCAAGCATACATTATTGGAATAATGGGCTCACTCATACAAAGTGTAGAGGGCTTGTTATTGTTTTGACTAAAGAGGAGGAGGCCGAGGTGGTTGTGTGGTGTAAGGAGATGGCCTAAATGGGACATGGGTGAGATTTGATACAAATCAAATCCACAATAGCTAAAATCTTCCAAGGGAGGCCAAACCCCTTCAAAGATGGGTTTCCTGGCAAATATTGGTGGAGTGGGTTTAAAAAAAGGCACCTAGACCTTGTCTTACGAACAGTGAAGTGTCTTGACAGAGACATGGCTTTAAATTTACGCCCTATAATTGTGTCTAAGTTCTATGACACCCTTTCCTGCGCATATGAGAAACACTCTTATGCCCCAAACCATATCTGAAACTGTGATGAAACATGCTTACATGCTGAAAGGAATTGTGGCATGCGAGTAATTGCTAAGAGAGGGAGCATAAATGTGCCAAATTTTTTGCCTAGAAGCAGGGAGTGGATCTTTATACTTTGTTGTGTCAATGAAACTAGTTCTTCAATTCCAGGTTTTGATTTATTCAAAGGAAAAACACAACTTAAAAACTATACACAAAATTGTGAACCAGGTGCATGCATGGTTGCACATGTCCATGCATGGATGACAAAATAAATCTTCTTGAATTGGATTTTTCACTTTGTTGCAATTATGTCACGCGGTGTCTTGCCTGAAAATAGACACCTACTAATTTTAGATTGCCATGGAAGCCACATCGCCATGTAGACAATTAAGGAGGCCAACCATTTGGGCATTGACCTATTAACACTGCTAGTGCATACCACTCACAGATTGCAACCCCTTGATGTCAGGGTGTTTGGGCCTTTCAAGAACTATTTCAGGGCAGAGCAAGCTTCATGGATGGCAAAGAATCTAGGGGCGGAGGGAAAAATATTTGAGTTAGCTGAGATTGCAAGTAAAGCATTTAAAAGGGATCTAACACCTTCTAATATCAATGCTGGATTTAGGAGGACTGTAATTTAGGCATTGAATTTTGATGCTCGTATTAATGATACTAGTTGCAGCCAAGCATTTACTGTGGAAGGTCAAGAAGCAAAGGACTTACATGACTAGGTGGATGCCCAAGAAGATGTGGATTGGCATGAAGATGTTATTGCTGCTGAAGGTATGATATCCCTTTCTCAAGGGAACTTCTATGATGATGAACATGTATGTGAGACACGATTAAGTAATGAACCATTTGTCAATAACATGGAGGATTCCACACCCACTGAAGCACCTATTAATTCTACTTGTGATATTCCAAATGAGATAGTTGATCATGAAAATAACAATGTAAATGTGGTTTCAAATGAGAATGTAGCAAGAATCAACAATGATCAATTGAGCATGCCAACCCAAGTAACCCCACCATCATGGTTGGAAGAGGTCATGATGAATAACAACAAACATAATGTGTCATCCACTAATGATGAAAGCATGAAAATGCCTTCTCAATCAATGGGTCTCTTTTCGACTTTTCGACTTTGCATGACTCTTTGTACAATAGGTGGGTCTCTTGGACTTCCACTTTACATTACATTGATTTGACAACATGGCCCACAGTGGAGATGTGGACAACATGACTCATGACATGACTCGACATGACAGTGCTGGTACATTCGTGTTGCTGCTAGAGTGCATGTCAAGATGTAGTGCTGTTAGGTGATGGATGTCTTCATGGTGTATCACAGCTTCACCTCCACATGGCAAAGTGCGTAGAGTCTTCGATGGTAATTGGTTCGCTTGATGTTGCTTTGGCACATTTCTCCTTGCTTGTATGTTGGAAGGCTTGACAGGTTCGTGTGTTCGCGAAAGGTTCATGTTCATCCATTCGTCCATCCGTGAACATATCTTTGCATGATCATCCGTTCGCGATCACATCTCTTCACATGCATCATTCATTCATCTATTGGAGAACCTGTCCTTCTGCATGTGCTCCCTTCGTTCATCCCTTTCGTTGTCATTCCATGTTTGTTAGTGTACCTGTGCCTGCAGTCACTCATGACGAGACAACGTCAAATCCAAAAATCTCCTAGTCTACCATGACACATGATCATTTCAGATGTAGGTGACTAGGAGAGGTAGCAAGGTTGCGAAGCGGGATGATGGCTCCGGGCATTGCTGATGAAAACTACACAAGAGTCACTGAGTTATGAAGATGGGCAATCCAAGTTGACAATGGCTGCATGTGAGGTACGGCTCGGCTGGAAGGAAAAATTGCGCAAATTTTGGGAGGGACAGTCTGGGCTGCAGGAAGGTAAGGTAGGCAGAATCTACACAATTTCTGGAATGAGTAGGTAGCAGGGGCTGGAAGGAAAAATTTGCACAATTTATGGAGGAACAAACTGGGCTGCAAGGAGGATCAATAGGCAGAAATCAAGCAGTTTTTGGGAGGAACTGGCTAGGATCCTGGCAGTCAAAACTATGTTATTCCCAGAGGGAATTGGCAGTTGGCTACTAGGTCACTAGCAACAGAAACTGCATAATTCCCAAGGGGAACATGCAATCAGCTATTGGGAGCTTGGCAACAAAAACTGTGCAATTCCTGGAGGGAGGGAACTGGTAGTCTGCTGCTAAGAGCTGTTGCTGAGGAAAATTGCACTGAGACTGACAAGCTATCCTATTGATCATCTCTGCGCAGTTTCTTAGCTGAGCGGATTGTTTTCTAGTAGAAGGCCTGCTCATGAAAACTGTGCAATTTCTTGGATGAGCAGCCGGTTGATTGTCAGGAGGAATGACTGGGAAAATTGCGTAATTTTCTGAGGGAGACAGGGATAGGTACTTGGTGTTTGTTTGGCATGTCTGCGCAATTTCCTCAGTCAACATAGCAGGCAAGGTCAACAGCCTCAGTGCAATTTTTGAGGGGAGTCAGTCTCGGGGTGGCTGCCGGGTCCAACTATCTGGGTGGTCAGCATGAAAGTTGATTGGATTGCTTGTGATCAATGTAGCTTGGAAAAACTTGCTTGGTGCTTCTACGTTGTTTAGGGTGATAGTCGATCGAGTCAATGGTGGGGTGATGGTTTGGCTGTCAGAGGGGAGTCGGGTTGTCAGAACTTCAGCAAAATGACTAAGTGTGTGAACGATCAAAAGATGCATAGGTGATTATGCAAACACACACTCACGTGACTCGACGACGAAACGACTCAAAACATCCAGACACACATGTTCAACATGACTGATCGATGGTGCAAGCGACACTCATGATTGATCGTTGATCGACTGTGATGTCACTTGTGCGACAGTGAATGTGACTTCGTGTGTGAATGCGAAATATGCTTTCATAGAAAACACAAAAATTACACACGAAGCGAAGACTTTGAGCATAACCAGAACATGGTCGCAAGCATGACTTAGACACCAACATCCAGAAAATTGGGTGAAATGAACAAGCAAGGCAGATGCAAAGACTCCCACGGGCTCATGGAGTGAACCTGAGGGTGTTAGTCATCAAGCGAAATTTTGGAGGGTGGTTGTAGCCGCTACAATAGGGGGGAGGACTGATCCATGTGGATATTGGTGGCCACCCGTCTATTCCACTTAGACCTCTAGTCGATTTCATCAATTTCCTTGATTATAGTAGCATTTACTATTTTTAGCAGTTTTTCGTGTCTTGAACTTCTGGAGCTATTTTGACCTTATAAACGATGTTCTTTTAGGTCCGTAGCAAGCTTGTAACGATAGGCAAGATCTTGTTGCAAATCCTATAGTACTCGGATAGATCTTCCTAACGAGGTATCGTACACGCCAAACAAAGATCATATGACCAAGTTATGACCCCTTGAATTTGCTTGCCCAACTGACCTCAATGGGGACCACAAACTTTTGGTGTTCCATCTCCTAGGGTTAGGTTTTTGGTTGTTTATGGTTTCCCCTTTTTGTTCAATAATAAAAATTCCCTTGAGCTTCATTGTAATATAGTTCAGAGGCATGTATCCACCACATCTCTTCTCAAAGATAAGTTACAATAGCCCGAGCTAGTTTATTTCCATTTTGTATGTAAGCACATTTCAGTTCTTTGAGGTTAATAAAATGAAATTTATTTCTGTTGCATCTCTATATTTATGTTTATATTTGTGTTATGTTGCGTTCTTGCATAAGTCCGAATCATCTACAATTAAGTTGTCCAATAATCCCAAATTCCATGATCAAACTAAATATATGAAGACAAAGTATCATTTGATTAAGTATCATATAGAGGCCAAGACTTTTCAACTATGACATTGTTCCACAAATGAGAAAATTGCAGATATCTTCACTAGAGCAATTGGAATAGAAAAGTTTGAAATATTCAAAATGATGATTAAGGGGGGGAATGTCAGACACCTAATCATTGGGATTGGGGGAATGAATTGTAAATACGTAAATAAAAAGAAATTTGAAATGTTAGAATATGAACCGACCTTAGATGATGAATCCCAAAGGTCACACTCTGTTGTTATAATTTTACTCTCTTTAATGCAATGACATCTGAGTTTTGGGTGTGATTCCTTGGCCTGACAATTTCTACATCAATACTTTCACATAACAAGAGGAGAAGGTCATTCACGATAAAAAAAAAAATGTAAAATTATTTAGAAGATGAAAACATTTGTACACCTCAAACAATTACAAGGTGCCATGTGGCAATGAAAGAAAACCAAAATTACACGAGTTCTACAAAATTTAGAATGACAAGTAAACATTCTAGGGTATTGTAACTATTTCTTAAAAAAAATATTAAGAGGTCACTGGTGTTCTGCATAAACAGGAGTAGCAAGGATAAAAGACAAGTCTTTGAAAAGAAAGAGTTTTGAACATGCTTAAGATGAAGGGGAGAAGAAAGTTGATGAGAAGTTTGTACTAGAGGTTCAATTGGTTTATACAATGATATAGTAGATAGAGGAATAGACCACAAGTCAAGTTGACATAATGTAATTTGCACTATTTGTATACAGGTTTGAGAGATCATCTCAGATAAGAAGCTATCGATTAGTTTGTGGAATAGGTCTAATTTAGTGAGTCCAATACTTATCAATATAAATTGCATTTTCCATTATTGATATTTAGAGAGAGGGTCATATAATTGCAAAAGCAACACTAATGATAACCATAACACAATGACCATTTTGAAGATGGAGGTTTTCCATATGGAGTTTCTCTAGGTTACTTATTTTGTAGTTCATTAAGAGGTGCTCACAACCCATCATTAGATCAAATAATAATAATAATAAAACATAATGTGGAACCCAATTTAAAAAGTAATACAAAATAAAAATTAATAAAAATAATAACTCAACTCAATTTAATTTGTGATATAACACTTTATTTTTATTAATGACTATTTATTCTCAAAAAAAAAATCATAATATACATATCACATTAAAAGAAATTTAAATAATAATGATTCATATGCATAACCATGATATTTTTAGTGTTTAAATTGACTTGATAAAGACATAAAAACTCATAATGTCAATACATTTTTTCCAATGGCCCCCTCTCTAACATGTAAATGAAAATGACCCCTTTTTATATATATATATGAAAATGACATCTTTTTAAAAATTATCTCTATATATAACAATTAAAATGTCATGTACAAATATACATAATTATCCATGAAAACATACATGTCTGTATATATATTTTAATTCAATCTATCAAATATTTCATGGAAGTGCAAACTTTCTTCAAAAATTTACACTTAAAAAATAGTTTGCATGGTAAGAAAATTGATCTCTTAATTTTTGGCCGAAATAAATATATATTTATAAATTATTGTTATTATTATTCTTCATATTAAACTCTATTTTTGATAAACCTTTTTGACCAGGCCTTTAATTATGGATCAGATTCACTAAGGAATCATGTCATGGGTAGAAAACGTCGAATCCTTAACCAAAATGTTTAGCCGGGACATTTGACAAAGGTGGAAATTTTTTTTCAGTAGAAAAAAAGCTGTATATTATATTGAGTAAATATGTGGAATATGATCCATCATTGTACAAAAGAGTGTGTATAATGACATGTGGTCATATGATCATAAGTGTAAATAAATTTACTAATCATAGTGGAAAATGAAAAAGCAGCATATCTGGCAGCTATTGTTTTGCGTATACATAATACAAAAAAGGGAAGATGTGCTCATTAGGTTCCATATATTGAGTGCCACAGGGACATAAAGTAATCAATGTAGAATGCTGTATGCAGCTGTAGATCCCTGAATATGATATCGTTCCTCCATCTCCAGATGGTCCATAAGAATATCAGAATTATGTAGCGCCTATTCCCATTTTGTCTTCCCCACCATAAAATCGCTGCAGAGATGGAGTCCAATTCAGTTAGTGAAAAACCAAAAAATTGTTCCAGAATATACCAGATTTGAAGGGAGGAAGTGCAGTTGATGAAGATGTGAGTGTTCGTTTCCTCTTCGTGTCCACATAGTGAGCATCTGCTGGGACCGTACCATGAACGCTTCCGGAGATTTTCCCAAGTGAGGTTTTTGTTGTAAAAAACAAGCCATGCAAAATGTATAAATTTTGGAGGACAAGCTGCCTTCCAAAAAATATATGGGAAAGACGGAAGGGAGTATGGATATCTGTCTTTCAGAAGGAAGGAATAGATGTCTCGGACAGTGACAGGACGTCTGAAACCGCATACCGTCCATTGAAGCTGATCCGCTGAGTCGCACCTGTGAATGCCGCCATCTGATAATGCATTTGATATAATAGACCATGTTTGCGCCAAATTTTGTGGGAGAGCGAGATCGTTGCTGTTCATCCATATCGGAGAGGCTCCTTGCCATGCCTTGATTAATTTATTCCAAGTGAATAATCCTTGGTGGTGAAAGTGGATAATCAATTCATGTGGAATAATCATATCAGAATGACCGCATGTTATCGAATCATGACCGATGAAGATATCAGCTCCAGAGTGTATTCTCCATCGTAAGCGGGATAGGAATAGCGGCTCGATTTTCTTTAAACTGCGCCAGATCGGGGATCCAAGACCGATCCCAATTGAGCCCTTTCTATACCAATATACAATGCTTTTATTCTTCAAATATTTCTGTCTGATGATACAGCTCCAGGGTGACTCGCCAAAGATCCCTCGCCATAATGAGCGGCACAATAGAGCGCAGCCAAAATGCCTGAAAGATTTTAATCCCCAGCCGCCTTGTATTTTGGGAATGGATAATTCTGACATTCTGGATAAATGGATCTTATGTTGAATGGGCTTTCCACCCCAAATGAAACAGGCAGTGAGTTTGTTTATGCGCCGAATGATAGATGATGGAATGTAATATAAATGTGCCCAGTATACCATGAGATGTGACAATACCGCCCCCGTAAGTGTGGATCTGCCGGCCAGAGAAAGAGTGCGGTGCTCCCATGACGAGATTTTCTTATAGTAGCGTTGGACCAGCCATTCCCAGTCTATTGGAGAGTAATGAGGCTTAAGCTGGAAACCTAGGTAGGGGACGCCATTTTGAATAGCCTGTGCCTGTACACCGAACATCTCGGCAATGGCGGATATCTGTTCAGTAAGTTGTCCATTGAAAAATAGGATAGATTTGTGTTTATTTATGGTAAGGCCCGTGGCCTTCTGAAAGTTGGAGATGATCTCGTGTAAACATTGCCATGATTGCAGCTGGAGCATGGCGCATAGGAGAACATCGTCAACGAACAAATTGTGTGATAATGTATTGAGACGGCTGATGCGGATGGGAGCACATCTGTGATTGTCGACAGCATTGTTTATATGGAGGCTGAGCGCATTCATAGCCAGAATAAAGATGATGGGGGCGAGTGGGCAGCCCTGACGGAGACCCCTTTCAGCAGAGAAAAATGATGAGGGAATTCCATTGATATTGATTGCATAGCTGACACCTTCAATACATGCCATGATCCATGAGATCATACAGGGCCTGAGGCCAATACGCGCCAAAAGACAGCGAATGAAACCCCAGTCAATGCAATCATAGGCTTTTTGGAGATCAATTTTTAGCATGGCCCCATTGATATTCTTTGAGACAATAGAAGAGATACATTCCTGTGTGGAGGCCACAGCGTCCAATATATTGCGTCCCTTGAGAAAAGCATGCTGATCTTTAGAAAGGTGAGAAGCCAGTGTGACCTTGATACGCTCTGCGATGATTTTAGATATGATCTTGAAAGTAATATTGCAGAGAGAAATTGGTCTATAATCAGTGAAAGAGTCAGCATCGCATTTTTTGGGGATGAGTGCTATCAGAGTAGATGATGTATGGGGATGGATGTATCCAGAGATACGGGATGCCTCAATCATTTTTAATAATTCGGATTTGAGAATGTCATAAAAATGAATGAAAAATTCTATATCCCAGCCGTCGGGTCCCGGACATTTATCCCTTTGAAAACCTTTAAGAATTTTGAGGAGCTCATCTTCGGTCACCGGCTGATAAATGGAGTCATTTGTTGGATCATCGAACATGGTTGGATATAAGTCAATGCCCCAGAGAATGTCGCGGATGGCGCATCCCGTGCCCCTACTGTATTGCGATTTGAAATGGGCAACCGCCGCATTTGAAATCTCCTGCTGTGTGTAAATGAAATGACCATCACCGTCCTTTATACGCCAAATTGCATTAGATTGTCTTCTAGCAGATGCGAATCTGTGGAAATATTTAGTGTTCCTGTCACCCAGTTGAAGCCAAAGAGCCCGGCTCTTGAGCCTCCATGATGATTCCTCCAGCTTTAGTAGTTGGATCTTCTTGCAGGATAGTTCAAAAATCTGGGATCGCGTGTGGAAGGTCATGTTGTTTGGATCGCGTCCCAAGTGTAATTGATCAAGTTCCTTCTGGATGGTCATTAGCGCAGAGCGGCTTTCCTTCTTAGTAGAAATTTGCCAGGATTTTACAATAGATCGCATGTATACCATTCGTGATTGAAAAGTAGAGAATGGATCAGAAGATAGCGATGCATGCCAGGCAGAATTGACCATGTGATTGAATTCTGGGACATCTATATAGGAGTGATCAAACTTGAATGGAAAATGTTGATAAAATACCTGCCGCCTCCATTGAATAAATAATGGCCGATGATCAGATATTGAGTCGCCACCAATAGATACGGATGGGTAGCCCATGATTGGTATGATCTCTGGCTGAAGAACAACGTGATCAATTCTCTTGGCAATGAAAGATTGACCAGTGCGCCCATTGTCCCAGGAGGGGGATGGCGAGGATGGCGGAATGTCGATTAAGTTCCATTGAAGAAAACATGATTTTATATAATCAGAGAGAGGATCCATTTGCCTGCCAGCACCCCAGACATCATCAGGGCTCAGTGTGAAATTCATATCACCTACAATCATCAGATGATGGAGAGTACATAAATCCGATGTGAAAAATCTGTTCCAGAAAGGAAGCCGTTGCTTGTATGGAGCATAAATATTGAGTATGTTGACAGGTGAACGGAGACCCCGAAAAGAGACATTTAAGAGGATTCCAGCGAAACACTTATAGGCCGCAGCGTGAATCCAAAGGGGATTCCATAAAGCGACCAGGCCGCCTGAATGACCAATGGCATCAACAGCCGAAATATGCCAGGAGGGAAACATTTTCCTGAAATAGGAGATGGAGGAGTGACGGTCATGCATCGATTCCTGTATGAGGATGATCTTTGGGTGAGCAGAGAAGAATAAGTGTTTGAGGGCGAGATACTTGGGCCCAGCCCCTAGGCCGCGAATATTCATAGAGATAATGTCCATCATTTATCAGTAAATCCAGCCATGTCTGCTCTAAGAGGCTGGGTGGAAGGGGAGACCATATCAACGACCGGGACATCAATCAATGAGAGAGATCGGATACCTGTATCATCAAGCTTATGTCGGCCCCGGAAATGACGAGAGCCCCCCCAAGACGTTTTCCGGACAGTGATGTTCCTGCCCGATACCGGACTGATGGATGGAGAGATTGGTTGGAGAGGCTTGTGTATGGTCAGGGGTTCAAGTTCATTTGTTCGCAGATGCATAAGTATATCAATATCGCTGTCGAAATGGTTTATGGGAGAAGATGAAGGGGAGTGGGCGGGGATGGCGGTTATAGGTTCCTTTCCTTTTCTGGATGGGGGAATGGGAGAGGGGGGGGGGAAGAGGGGATATTAATAGGGAGGGATGGGTTGCCACTCGGGAGAGGGGATGGGGAGCGAATGGGAGGATCAGAAAAAGGCTCGGGGATAATAGCAGAAGGCATGAGAGGAGAGGGGGGGGGAGAGGGAGGAAACGGAGGCGGTCGGGGAGGAGGAGGCCCGGCAGGAGGATCAGAATTGAGAGAAGGGCGCCAAGACAGTGAAGAGGAGGGGAGAGCACGTCGGCGGCGGAAGTCCTTCCGTGGACAGGTGCTAATGAGATGGCCTGTCCGGTGACAGGCAGCACACCGAAAAGGGACTCCCCAAAAGTCCAGACGTTGAGAAATACGTCTGCCAAACCATGATATGACCACATGCTCAGGGAACCCGCCCCTATAAGAACGATCGATGAGAATCCAAGCGATTCTCTTGTCCCTCTCGCCAATGCACCAGGGGTCAACATAGATGAAACGCCCGATGGAGTTACCAATGACCTCCAGTACCTCTTTAGACCACAATTCCACCGGAAGATTAGGCAATTTCACCCAAATCAGGTTGTGAGCAGGTGTGTTATGGAGAGGATCGAATCCAATAAACCATCTGTGCAGGGCGAGAAAGCTGCGCTTTTGAACCCATGGAACGCGGAGGATGGCATCTGTATCCGCAGCATCGATGAAGTGAAAACAAAACCAGTCCTTCATGAGATGTGAAATAATGGGAACATATCCAATGATGGGCTTCCATCGGTCGGCAATCCATTGGCGCATCTCCGGGATTTCCATGCAAGGAAAATACCAACGCCCAATGAGGGCGAATTTTTGCAGGTGCTCAATGCGCTCGGTGAGAAGACTGGGGTCAATGAGAATGTCCGGGGGGGGAGCCGTGGATTTAGCAGGCGCATGTGATTTACTATACGCACGGGAGGGAACGGCAGGGGAGTCGATCTTGTTGGAGTCGAATCCTGCGTTCATATCAGACTTATAAAAAGATGGATGGATGGCAGCCTGATCCATCGAGGGGCGCAGAGAAGAAGATGTGTGGGCGCGTGCGTGGACCTCCTCAGCTTGGATGGCAGCACGGACCATGGCCCCCGTGGCTGATGACTCAGATGATGAGTCCATGAGGTAAAGGGGGGCTAGGCAATAAATGATATAGATACCCAGGTCAGAGAGTAGATGAGATCGGTCATGAAGCAAAGAATAGACAGCACGCAATAAAACCGGGGGAGAAACGGCTAGAATTGTACCATCGAAGGAGAGTCAGCGTATTGAGACCTCGGGGAGAGGATTATATCAATATAAATATAGAGGGGGTAGGAGAAATAGAACGGGAAAATAATGACTGATGGAGAAAGCAAGATGAATCACGCCGTCGTTCCCATGCCAGAGCCGTAAAAGAACAAATCAGACTTCATGCGATCAGAGATAGAGATCTCTGAGAAGATCCCAATACTTGCGTGAAATTAATGCTAGGGAAGAGACAGAGAGGCCCGGGAAAAAAAACCAGCACCGGAAATGGAGAAGGAAACCCCGTGAATCCCCAAAAGCCAGTGAAAGCAATGGCGCAGGTGTAGATTTGAAATCACTGCCTCCTAACAGAGCACACAGCAACAGCAGGAGCACGAAAAAACACGTCACCAGGGACCAATGCGGAAGCGAATGTCTGAGCAAGGTTAATGGATCCAGGAAAAACCACCCAAGAAACAGATGGTTTTCCTTATCATAGTAATAAGAAGATAGTTTTAATAGCAGAAAGATGTGACCCAAATTTGATGGTAGATCCTTATATCATAACAAAAACCATAATAAAACTGGTATGTCATGAGTTAAGACAGTAAAAAAACCGGATGAAAACAAAACATTGAGCTGGAGCATAGCATAACAATGAGAATAAACAGTAATATTCGGTAATCAGAACCGAGATGAACGAGAGAACATACCTGTAGTAACAGTCATCCAGAGTGAAAAACAGACTTGTAGGAGCACCGAGGGATGTAGAGCCGAAACCAGCGACACAGGGCCGCCCGGCCAAAAGAAACCGGAAATGATTGAAGAGGTCGTCGATTTATAGACGGAGGATGGAGGGCAATGGGGAGTCAGGTGGCACTGTGCATGGAGAAAGGTCGAGGAAATGATGCCACGACAGGAGATGGACGTAGCGCGGAAGAGTGACCATGCAAAGGCCGCTTAGGTGTCGGTAAAAAGGAGCGACATGAGGAGAGCGAGTGATAGGCTAATGGAGGAGGCGCGAGTCCATGACAGGGAGGTCATTGGGCAGGGAAGTCCAACTATTGGGCAAAGAGCAAAAAATAAAGGTAAGACGGACAGTAACTGGTCAGTGTGAGTGTACAGTAAAAACTTACCATGGATAGGCGGATACCCCTCCAAGTCTGCCCTCTCTGGTGCGTTACCCAGGTCCCGCGTTCACCATTGACAAAGGTGGAAATTTAACCCATTAAAACTTAGATACCTAGAAAAGAGAAAGGAATTCTATACTTTTACTTATCCTAAAACCAGGGACTCGACAAAATATATACGTTATTTGTTGAAATTCAACTTATAACAGTCTGTGAAATTGTAATAGGCTACATAATCACCTGAAAAATTCAATGTCTGATAATCTCAGTACGGAACGATAGTGCTCTCTTTTGCTATTATATCTTCTTTTCCAATGCCATTGACTACATTGGTTACTAATATAGTCATGAGTATTAGACGAGGCAACCCATTGCTTACATATTTCGTTTTGCCATATTGTTTTGCATAAATTTTTTTTAATTTAGTCTATTTCTATATTAATACAAAAAAAATTACAGCGAAGGTTCTCTCTCTAGAGTTCAAGCCAAGTAATTGGCATAAAACAACAGTTTGACTACTTGAATAGGAAACCAGGCCTGAGACCTTACATCATAGTGAGAATTTTCAGGGGACTTTGAACAAAACAGAGGGACTCGAAGCCCTGACTCATACTAGAACTGAAAATGACGAGACGAAACAGAGGCACTTGACAAAGAGCACTGAGAATCAAAAAGAGAGAGGACTTTTGCTCCAGAGGCTGAGACAAAAAACCAGAGGCGCTGACCATGTCAATCTGCATCAGAGGTTGTCGGTTGTTCCTCCTCAATTCTGCAACCCCATTGTCCTGAGTACGAGGAATCAGAAGAGTGATTTTCAAAACTTGAGGGCTCTCCTTTCACAGGCTCGCTTGGGCTAGCCTCGGTGCCCGTGTGCAGCGTTGGCGTTCCACCTGAGATTTGTCGCGGGGTTGCAGTTGGACTAGCCTGCCTCTGTTCTGCAGGAACTGCCTGATGAGAAGCTCCTGAAACCGGTGCATTATCACATTTCTCAATCGTCACCGAGAAAATGAAGGTGGAGTTGTCCAGCGTGCAAGGGATGCGATAGTTGGTCGTGGGGTGCGCAGTATGTCTGCAATCTGCGCCCCTGACTTGCCCCCGACCTCTGCCTCTGCCTCGTCTGGTCTCGGGATGAATCGTGGCATCAACAGAGGGGTCCTGAGAAGTGGAAGGGGGCCGATTTGAGGCGCGTCCCCTCGAACCACCACGCCTGCTAACCATACGCATTCTCTCTTTCGGCATCGTGCAGGGATGAGGACTGCTATACAAAGAGTGGAGAACGAAGAGAACACAGAAAGGCGGATGCTCCAGGAAAACCACGGACTGAACCAAAGTAATGTTGTACACACTGAGAGCTCGAACCATGAAATGCTTGAAGGCTGTAAGAGCATACCTGTTGCAGCAGAGACAAACTATACAGAAATGGCGGAAGACGTGCCCCAGAGCCAACAGAGAGCAGGAGAACAGGCTCTCTCGTCGTGAGACGCTCTGGACCACTGCTCGACCAACTGAACCAAACCCCATCGCGCTTATATCCTTGGGCTTGGGCGGCAGCTTGAATGCTCCCATAAATGCCCCTGTTAATTCCCCTGTGCGAAGCCGCCTGGCCATCCTGGAGCTGGTACATTTGGCGCTCCAGGGCTGCCATCTGCCCTCCTCGTACACCTTCCGTGAACCGTCAATCACCCGCATCCGGGAGTTTTTCATAAAACTATTATTTATTGTGCTAAAATTTATTTAGCATGGTGTGTGGCAGTTAATATTTATTACACACTATATTGTTTTGCATAAAAATAATATTTATTCTGGTAAAAAATTTATTTAACATGTTGTGTGCTACTTAATATCGTGTATATATCTATGTTGTGTGATAGTTAATATTTTTTATATATTTATTATTAGATTTAAAAGAGTAAATTATTTAACAATAGATATATACAACTTATCCAACAATGAACATATACAACCTTTGCTCATTAACTACGATCCAACATCAAGGTACCCATAAATTTAAACATACCACTGTAAATAAAATCCAAGGAATAGTGATGAACAGCTTTAGAGACTAGGCAAACACTTATACAACATGCACGTGGACATAATACAAAGTACATTATCTAACAGTAAACACATACAACTCGGTTATCTAAATAACTCTTGACATTTACCACAGCAAGCTAGTCATCAATTTAAACATGCCACTGTAAAAAAAAGCCAGGGAATCCTGATGAGCAGCTTTAGGGTACTTGAGACGAGACAAACTCCACTTGCGCAGCCTCTAAATCAAACACTTGTACAACATGCACGTGGACATGAGCTAAAATGGGCCAAGCTGTTGGAATCAGAGGGAACTATACCATGACCAGTGACGTCTAATAATATATTTTGTGAGGAATACCAAGGTGCTATTCAAAAGAAAGAGTGTCATTATATGAATGCGCATAGGGACACAGTTTATGTTTGCAGATCTCAAAACAACATAAGCTGTTCTGATGCAAATCTCGAAGCCAAAACAATAATAACTGCGACACTTACTCAAACGTACACAGGCCCCAATAACCCATATTTGTCTCTGACCAGATAGTAACTGGTTCCTCCAAAACACTTCCCGCAATTACTGGTATGGTACCTTTGAAAAAATGACCTGAATCGCATCGTTGAGTACAGATACCAACGGAGCCTGGCCATACAACAGATGCGTGGAAACATGTAACAGATGCGTGGAAACATGTAACAGATGCGTGGAAACATGTAACATTATTTTAAGTTTATTTTTTAAATGGAATATATCAGGATTGAAATTATGATTTTTAGTTATTTAAAATGTATTTTTAATAATTTAATTTTTTTATAATGTCAGTTTTTTCGGATTAGTCACATTATTAAAATTGGGTGGATGTTTCGAACCAACTAATATGATTCATAGGTGAGGATGAACCATATTAGTTGGTTTGAAACATCGACCCAATCTTAACGATGTGATTAATTCTAAAGTGAGAATGAACCATATTAGTTGGTTCCAAAGGTCGACGGAGTCACATTTAATGATGTGATTAATTCAAAAAACTGATATCTACATTATAGATCACAAAAGTCTTAGATCTAAATTTAAAAAATGAATATAATGAAATGAAATGATATTTTAAGGTTTGCCAGACTAAAAATAGTCTATGAGACCATTAGTTTCGTGTTTTTTGCTTTTTATAATTCAATTTTTTCCCTATTCAAATTGATTGTGAGCTGGTCCAACCTTCCAACAATCCTCTCGCTAAAAAGAAAATGCCAACAAACTGATGCTAACATGTTCTCATAACTTTCTCTTTCTCCGATGCCTTTGAATACATCACATTCCCAAGCTTCTTTTAAAATTAGTTTTGAGAGTTAATTCAATTGGTTGAATTCCCATCCATTCAAATGGATTTGACCATATCCTTGAAAAACACATTTTTTTAAATAATTTCTAGCTATTCTACATTTTTTTTTTTTAAATCTGGCTAAGGTTCTCCTTATATTTACCTATTATGCTAGTTCACACTAAAGAAATTGAGACACTCCCTATATTTAGCCCATTGCACGCACTCCGGTCATGACACAAAGTCAATACAAGGTTAATTTGCATTTGAATATTGCAGTAATGCTATCAAATTGGTAGAGATGGAGAAAATCGATAGTGTAGCTGCAAGCTAACCATTATAGCCTCAAGATTACCCAACATTTCCTTCTCCTAAGATCATGGTAGTGACAAACCAATACCGATACCTAGAAATTCTGCTTAATAGTTATTATGATTCACTGGTTTTTTTTACTTGTAACAATAATAGTGTTTTTTGTCTTCTCAAGAGCATGTATATCATGGTCGGTATAACAAGTTTATTTTAATAAGTTTTTATTTACAAAATGTTATAGTTAGACGAGGTCTTAGTGCCTTCGAGACCTTATCCATTAATATGATTTCCCTCAATATAAACCAGTAACAAAAAAAAATTAATTTGATCTCTATAATCTTCATTTGAAATAATACAAACTACCTCATATAATCTTCATCTTCATTTGAAATAATACAAACTACCTAATATAAAAAATAGAAAAACAAAAATAGCCCTGAAATCAAACCAGTAATGGAAAGCTATGTTATGTAAGGACTAAACATTGGAGATCAAACTACTCATGGAAACTTGGAAAACTATGTAAGGACGTGTAGCGATTTAGCTCAAGTTTCTCCCATATTGATCAGTAAAGCTCCATTGGAAATGCAAACTGCAGAAACAAACTCCCAAAAAAAAATATAAAGCTGGTGATCGTGTCTGTTGCTCAGACTGAGCACAAAAACAAAAATAAGTAAAAACTGTACGGTCGGGCAAACTATTTACATTAATTTCTCTGCAACATTTATTGTCATTCACGAGGCCAATAGTTATCAGTAAAATAGAAATGAACAAACTGGCAAATATTAACTATACCCTGCAAATTTTAACAATACCCTATCGATTTCTTCTTAGACCATTCACAAGAAATCTGCCTGCACAATGAATTTGACATAAATCTGAACAACACATAGTGACAGCCTTCAGATTGTTTTTTTCACTGTAATGCACAAATACAAAGTTTTGTATTGAAAACTATTCATTACATGGCAGGCCGATCGAACAGTTTGATGAACTGGCTTCCTGCTATAATCATCCTGCACACAGAAGAGTAACAGTGGCAGACACCATGAAGCCGAAGGTAATGACAAGGAACAGAAAGCAGAGAGCCCATTTCCTCTTGAACTTATTAAAATACCCCTCGGAGGGTTCCTGATAATGGACCTCGTACTCGCTTTCCGGGACAGAATCGGCACTTATAAGCTTCAAGCGCTTCAGATTTTCTGTGGCCAAGCCCAGCGTGAGCTTATGGCACCTTCTCTGATACTTGAAACCATTAATGCACCTCAAGGTCTGGGCCATGGCCACATAGAATATCAGGTGCCCCATGGCGCAGAGAGAAACGGGCATCCACCAGTGCTTGCACTCCAGCCTTGTGGACTGCACCACCCCGCCGAAGAGAATTGCGAGAAACACAAACAAGACCTGGAAAAGCTTCCAGAGCTCCTTTTTCTGGAGATCCACGGCTCTCTTTTTCTCCAATGTCTTCTCGAAATGGACCTGCACGATCGTGTTCAGTGCTTGCAGGGCTGTTTCTCTTGGAACAAGTATAATGTTGTTGCTGTTATTGTTTATGTCTGATTCGCTGCTATCGACATACAGGGCCGTGGAGTCCCCTGCAGGTCTCTGATCGCCTGCAGCTGCCATTGCTGATCAGACTGCAAGAAATAGAGTGAAATCACATGGATTCAATGTAAGGAATCCGGAAGATGTAACTCAAATCAGAGAAGCCTCAATATAGTGAAATCACATGGATTCTTCTAGAAGAATCTGTAAAATGTAAACTCAAATCAGAGAAGCCTCAATATAGTGAAATCACATGGATTCTTCTATAAATATAGAAGAATCCTGAAAATGTAAACTCAAATAACAGAACCCTCAAATCACCTAGATTTTTTTTATAAACAATCTGGAAAAATAACTCAAATCACATAAAACCTCAAATCACAAAAACCTCAATTCCGAAAAATATAAAAATCTTGTTCTTCTGAATCTTCTTCCCCATTTGACATTATCACTGCTACAAATCACAATAGCCTGAATTCTGAAAAAGGTAAACAATCCTTTTCTTCTGAATCTTCTCCAGCATTTGGCATTATCGCTGCTGTGATTTGGGTAGTTGGGAAGAGCAGGAGAACTATGAGTGTGTGTATGTATGCATGAGTTTAGTCAAAGAAAGAGTAGAGTAGGGTTAATGTGAGAGAGTGAAGATTACCGTTGTCTGGAGTGTACATTACCGTTGTAGAAACAGCCTCTCCTCTCCACACGTCCAATACATGCAGCGTTATACTCTGAGTAGCATCTCTAGACTCTTGCTTAAGCCATAGAAATTTCTATTTCCAAGATTTTCTATATATATCGTTTTTCAAAGTCACTTCCCGTACTGACAAAGCGCCATAGATAAAGAAATTATTTTTCAACAATTTCATTATCACCGAATCTAACATACCACATGGTTGGACCCATAAAGACAGCGTCAGCTCTCATTCAATGGATGGTTCCAATTTGTCATTTCCTCGTGTTAAAATTTTCTCATGAGTTTGTTGGGTAAATAGTATTTGATATTGAGTTTTGAGGTTAAAATTTAAATATATAAAAAATGCGTTTTTTAATAGTCAAGATTTTGTGGTAGTTTAAATAAATTGATTTTTTGTTTAGGAAATTATAGAAATTTTGTTAAAATTTTGATAAAATTAGAAGATTTTGGGCGTCTTATTTTTTATGGTGTTGAATCCATTTCCACCATTGAAAACATGATTTTAAACATGATCACTGCAAGTTTGTTTTTTTTTGCCCACTGCCATTTTGTTCGTCTAGGGAATCCTTCTTCTATAGTTTTTGAAGTTAGTTGGTATATATTTTTTGGTGCAATCTAACTTATAAAGTTTTTGAAGTTAATTGGTATATATTGTTTTGTGTGGTCTAACTTATAAATGAAATATTTTTATTTATTTATTTATTATTATTATTATTATTATATATATACTATATATATATTATATATATATATATATATAATTATAATATATATTTTTTTTTTTTCGGGAATTTTTAAACCAAAAAATTTCCAAAAACTTGAATTTAAGTTGTTTGATGTGAAATTCTAATGCTGTAGGGGTTTTCACAGTGTTAATCTATTTATGCATTCAAAATTTATTTTAAACAACAAAAATTCACATTCTTACTTGAAATCATTTGGCAATTCCAGTAAAGAAAAACCTATTTCATCTATAAATTAAATTATATCTACAATTTCTTTTAGCTGAAAAAATTTGCTAATAAATTTAGATATCAAATTAATATATAAAATCTTTTTATTTATAACCTGATATTCACTTCCACACCAAAATATAACTACGATAAAAACTTAATTTTAATTTTAATCAATTATAATAAAATAATCAAAATTAATTAATATATTATAAATATATAAAATTAATTACTCCACTAAACAAAAATACAAGAAATTTATTTAAAAAAATAATAACTTTATATTATATTATTAAAATTTCATTTTCCTATTCAAAAGTTCATTTTTTTTAATCATAACTTTTAATTTATAAAAAGTTAATTATTTTAATATGACTTCTCAATAAAGCCACTTCCCATACGACTATGGGTAAAGACATTCCATCTTAAAATATTTATCCAATATCAATCTTTCTTATTTTACTCTTTCCAACATTAATAAAGATCATACATTATATAATATAAATCTTTCCTATTTTACTCTTCCCAACATTAATAAAATATATGATTATTTTTAAATTAAATTTGAAATATAAAATATATTGTATTTTTATTATAATACTTTTATTTTGTTTATATATATATATATATATATAATATATATAATAATATATATATATTTATTAAGTTCTATTCATTTATCAAGAGTTGAGTATATAGATATCAAAAAGTAAGTAATCTTATTCAGACTCGGTTTGTTGATTAGAGCTAGTAGCATATGACAAAGAAACATAAGTAAAATTAAAGGAATAATCCACAAGTTGAGAGGCTAAAAGACAAATAAGACTAGAAAAACACTTGTAACCATGCTCAACCATAAGAAGTAATAGACGCAGGGTTGTCTGGCCTAATCCATGAAGGAGGAGGGGGATGATAATGGCACTGAACATGCTACTCGAAGTACGCCATCCACGTTTCCAACTTTTCCACCTTTTTAGATAGTAGATTCTGACCACATCAAACCACCATGATCCTTTCCCTAACCTGGCATTGAAAGTAATGCAACTAGTTGAGCATGGAAATAACAACCTTGCGTTCTTCCTTTCTGGCCTTATTGTACATTTCCATGTGATCCAAAACCGATTGGACCAAGTCTTGACATGCCACGAAACACTGTTGCTGCCCAACAACCCCTGCAATTCCAGACCGACGTTGTCGGCCTCGCCCACTGGCTCCAACCCTGCATGACCAACTGCTCTTCTTTTGATTTCCCGTTGCATGACCACCTCGAGCAGCTTTAGCACCACCTTTTCCCCCCGGGCCCCTGAGGCTTCATGAACCACACTTCTAGCAGATTTACCACCCCGCAATGAACGCTCCACCATTCAGCTTGCCACCTCCACCTTCGACTAACAGCGACTACCACCCTGGCTGGCCAAAGCTCCCTTCTGCAGGGGTTTGGAGCAAGAATTGCGTGTCATAGGTCATATGGCCCAGGGATACACTTCTAAGGCAATAACACCACTGAACAACAACACTGTTAAACGCCCTACAAACCACAACACCTCCCAACGAACTTTGAACCTCCCCAGGGCTTCAAGCGGTCCTAAACAATTCAACAACCTACTACCTCGTGCGATTTCTGACCTTCTTTCACCGGATCGAGGAATGGAAAAAGAGACCACAGCTAAAGAGAAGACCAACCAAACTATGAACTTATCGGTGCCTCTACTAGAGGAAGCACCTAGGAGCAGAGATACAGACAAAAGGATTTTTCACCCAAACAAAAACAAACTAATTACAAACCCAAGATGAAATCCCATCAGTGCAAACCCCTTCAGACTTATATCCAACTATTAGACCCAATTTCTTCTCATCCAACTATGGGACGCAAACATCCACATAATAACCACACAGATAGGAGTACCCCAAAGATATCAAATTGATATTGGCCTCATATGCCCTCTCAAGCTCCGAAGACAACCAAGAAAAGAGCTAATTATCAACACAAGAAAAGTGTCGTAGACTGTCCCTATTACCATGCAGAGTTCTCCCAAACTTCTGAAGGCAGTGAGAAGTAGAGGAACTTATTATTTTTGTGAGCTAAAGGCAAAGGAGGAGACTTCGGTGGAAAAATCGCCACCATACCTAGACAAGCCAAGAGCTAGAGACACTCGTTAGACTACCAGAGCGCAAACCACAAACATCCACCCACAGAATGAACACAACATAATAAAAATTATGGAGCGTGACAGGTGCCCTAAAGAAATTTCCCTCACCCGTTTTCAATCCCACAAAGATATAATGAACCTTCACATGCCACACTGTTAACCTCCCCGTACAACAATCATAGTGGAAGGACAAGGGGACTATCCTCCTTACCAACTACCAGATGTTCACCTTCATGGAATACATGTCTAATTGTTCTCAAATTTTGTCACCCCCATTGAGGAACCTTCTTCTAATGCCACTATCCTATAGAATTCCTGTAGATGGGCATTTGTGAGTGGAAAGGCCAGTCTTGAATAAATTCTTGACTTTGGTTATCATTGCCCCAATTGGCTAACTTATCTGCCACCCGATTCCCCTTTCATCTCACATGTTTCGTTTTGACATAGCCAAAGGAGGAGAGATGAGAGTGGATACGCTTGCCAATAAGCTCAAGACTCCATCTTTTTATCACCTTATCGGGAGGAGACTTGTTAATAAGCTTTTGAATCATAGAAATTGCAATTTGGGAGTCCCTAGAGACCTGCAAATTGGCCAATCCTATCTAAGCGATGATTTGAACACCTTTCTCGAGTGCTAGGAATTCAACGACATTATTTGTAGAGTTGCTACATAAAGCCACAAAAAGTTTCACAACCTTCCCCATATCATCGTGAATATCGCCACCCAGGCTAGTCAAACCAAGGTTTCCTTTAGATGCGCCATCAAAGTTTAACTTGAAAACCCAGGCGGAGGACCAAGATAGGAATTAAGAAAGCTTCCTCTCATGGGAGGCGAGTGAGTGGACCCCGGGGCAAGAGAATAAGGGCCAAGAGCCAAGATCCTTAGAATGTTGTGCTCCCTACCCTTAGCTTTCCAATCCTCCTCTGACCAAAAAGAAATAGAGATAGATTATTTGATATTACACTTTGTAACTTCCCATATCTGATCGACCTTGATGACCTCTAAGTGGAACAATGCTCTATTTCTGGCTTTCCAAAGGACAAAACCTTGTGAGAGGCACCAAGCTCTATTTATAATGGGATTCTTGAAGAGCTTCCAACACCAGATTTCCAATGATTCTCTCACACTATTCACAGACCGATCTACAACCCCAAAAAGCGAGGCAATTCAGTCCCAGAGATCCATGACCACGAGACAGAAATTAAGAAGGTGGTCCATTGTTTCTTTTGCACGGGTACAAAGAGGACAATGAGAAGGACCATAGAACCCCTTTTTCTGAATCTTATCCCAAGTAAGAAGTTTTCCATGCCCAATTAGCGAGAGGAAGAACGAGACTTTTGGTGAGAGCTTGAAATACTAAATTCTTTTCCATAAGGAATCTGGGGCCGGATCCTATGAAGAGGAAAGATTATAGTAAGCTTCTTTGAGAGAAAACATTCCCCTCGGGAGATGCCCCCATCTGAGTTTATCTATCTCCCCATTGTTTAATATGGGTCATTCTTGAAGGATCAAGACGAAGACCTCCCAAGCCAAGAGGCGATAGTCTTCTAGCCAATGCGTTGATGTCTTCCACTCTCTCCATCTTGACGAGTTGTTATTATCCTACCATAAATCCTTAACATACGTTGCTCCCCATTGAGAGGTGAATGTCTGGATATCCCATAAGTTCTCTTCTTGGTTAGGCTTGGGGTGTTGCATACAGGCCTCCTCCCAAAATCGGGCCTTACATCCGTTCCTAACTTCCCAGAAGCCATGGTCCTTTATGATGTCATGATTAGCTTTAGCCAAATTGTAGATAGAGGATCCATTCAGAATATTTTGATGAATTAACAAAGGGTCAACACTGCCTGACGAGTCGTATTTGTGTGACCAGAGGGTTTTATAGATTTCCTGTCCACCCTGCACCCAATGACACCAAATTTTTTTCACCTAGAGATTTTGATAAGATCTCTAGGTCTTTCAAGCCAAGATGATCATGGATCTTTGGTTTGCATAATTTATCCCAGGCCACCAACGCCCACTTTCTTCTTATTTAAGCTCCCGACCAAAGGAATCACCAAAATTTGGCAGTTATGTCCTTGTAGATACTTTGGGGGGCTGGAAGGGATGAGAGTCGATAAACCATGATAGCCTCCAGGATTGTTGTTAAGAGGATTAGTTGTCCAACAAGATTCAAAACCCTGAAGGACCAACTAGATAGCTTACGATCAATGCGGATCAACAACTCTTTCCAACATGTCATTTTAAGGGAGTTAGAGACCAAGGGGATTCCCAGATAATTTCTAGGGAGCATGCTGATACAAAACCCAAGCGTTCGAGCCAAATGACTTTGAACCCGAGGGTGGGTGTTGAAAAGGGAAATATCTTATTTTCCCCATTAATGAGTGTGCCTAATGCCTGCTAAAAGTCCTCCAAGATGAAACCAAGATGCTTTGCTTCTTTTAAAGTTGGCTTCCCATATAGCATGTTATCGTGAAAAAATTGTTGATGCGTTATAGGAGGAGCCTCGTGTGAAAGCCTTAGGCCTTAGAGATGATTGTACTCAAAGGAATATTTGTTAAGGTGACCTAGGCCCTCAGCTACAATAATGAAAAGAAAATGGGAGAGGGGATCCCCTTGTCTCAGGCTTCTAGAACCTCGAAAAGTATGATATGGTGAACCATTTACTATGATGGAATAGAATAAAGTCTCAATCATAGATTTTACCCAAGTGGGCCACTTATGAGAGAAACCAAAAGCATCAAGTATAGAGAGGAGATCACTCCAATTTAGACGATCATAAGCTTTAGATAGGTCAAGTTTGATAAGCATACTTGGAGATCTGGAGGAAGTCAGAGAATGAACTACCTCTTGAGCCACTAGGATATTGTCCATGATTTTTTGACCCTCTACGAAACCTAAATGCTTAGGTCCAATGATCGTTTTCATTAGGGGTTTAAGACACCAAACTAGAATTTCTGAAATTATTTTATATATAACATCAAAAAGAGAAATTGGTCTAAACCCATTTGGATCCAATGCAACACCTTTCTTTGGGATGAGCATAAGTAATGTGGCATTAAGACCCAACCATATTCTCTGTGAATGGTGGGATTCCTCAACTAGTTCATAAATTTCGCGCCCGAGAAAGTGCAAACCAACTTTAAAGAAATATGAAGTGAATCCATCAGGACCCAGGGCTTTATTTGAGGGAAGAGCATGAACAACCTCTTTGACTTCTGCGTAGGAGATCTCCCTCATGAGGGCCTTATTCTGATCTGTTGAAATTAAGTGAGGAATACATTGACTGACTCTGGAGATAACTTCACTCTGCTCTACCCTTGGTTCTGTGAACAGGGCTTGAAAATGGGAAATCAACTCCTCTAAAATCTCCTCATGTTGAACTAACCACTGATCTCCCGATCCATTAAGAGAGAAGATCCAGTTGAACTGCTGATGCTTTAGCATAGTTGTATGGAAGAACTTCGTGTTTCGCTCCCCCTCTTTGAGCCACTGAACCCTCTATTTTTGCCTGCATAGGATTTTCTCCTGTTTTCTCCTTTGCTCCATATCATTTAGGACCCGACCTTCCTATGAGGCAAGAGTTTCCATCTAACCTTCTAAGATAATCCACTACTGGATTTACTGCATTGCTTCCTCTAGAAGTTGCTTGTCTTTGTGGATATCGCTGAAATAAGAATGATTCCAAGCTTTTATTTTTAATTTTAAGTTCTTTCAATTTCAGCTGGAAAGTTCCCATGTGGCTACGTCTCGCTATTATGATCCCCTTCCACCATTCTTCTAAGTTTGCAATGAAATCATGCCTTTCAAACCAGAATCATTCAAAGTGGAAAGGTCTATTCCTCAGTGCCATTCTCAGTTCGATTTCCATGTAGATAAGCCAATGACTTGATCCCATGCATGGAAGAATCGAAGCTTGAAAATACAGATCCTATTGGAGGATATCATCTAAAATAAGGAATTGATTTAGACACGAAGCAATCTGGTGCTTTCCCCATTGTCGATTATTCCATGTAAGGGAACCATTAATAAAATCAATGTCTTCTTATCTGAGATCTTGAATGGTTTCCTAAAAGGAGAGAGAGATAGGATCCAACCATCTAACTTTCCCTTTCTTTTCACTTAGGTCCTTGATCTGATTGAAATCGCTTGCAAGAATCCAACTTTCCTCACCAAGAATCTCCTTTAACTTTAGTAAACTGTTGGGTTGTGTTATATTCTTTCCACAACTACCTTGAGGGGTATGCAGGGGGTGGTAGCCCCCCTGCACGGGGTTTGGGGCAACGCCCCGGGGAATTTTTTTTGGACCATATATTAGGTGGGCGAACCTACCTATGGTTTTGTGCATGGATTTCGCACATGGCTTTGGGCATGATGGTTTTTTGTCCATGGTATTTTGTAGATCCAGTCAAGGGAACTACGATTATCTTCTAATCCGGGGTTAATGGATTGGGGTTGATGGATGCTTCGACATGTGTATATATATGTATTCTAACATTGAAAGGAATATAATGAAAAATCAATCTGGTAGTCCTAGTTTTGGGATCCAGGGGAAAATCTCTGTGTATATCTGTTTTATGTTTTATGCTCTTGCCATTGTTTATTTTCTGTTTTTAGAATTCGTATGCAGGTAATTTATGTACAGGGTTAAAGCCTACTACCAAGAAAAGTTGACTTTACTCCCGGGAGTGTAGGACCAAACACCCTGTTAACCAAACCTTATATGAGGAGCGAATACATGTGAATTGTCCTGAGAGAGTGTGTGGGAAAGCGTTGCAATCCCCAAAGGAGATAGATTTGGTATCCTGGAGAATTCACAGTCCCCCTGCGCTACCTTTAGCATCGAGTGCCATACAATCAACCGTGGGACAATTTCTTCTCGTGATTTCGCTTAATTTCTCCTGCGTTACCTTAGTTTCTTGCAAGATTATGATATCCGGTATTTCCTTTTGAATTCTATCTCTTAAGTACCTCAACTTACCCTTTGAGTTGAGACCTCTTGTATTCCAGGAGACTACCTTCATTAAGGAGGGGTTAGAAAGCACTGGTAGTACTTTGTGAGGACATGAGTTTGTCTTGAGTTGACTAGGATCACTCCAACTTCTATAATCACTTCACTAGTGGGTTTTCTACTTTTCTTTCTCTTCTCAAGCCTCGAACTGACTTTTGTACTTTTGGAGGAAGTTTCCTCACCATGGCAGGCCAAGGCCATGTTGGGGGGCAGGGGGTTCCAAAGGAGCCTGGTGTTGTTCCCATTCTTGGTAAATTCGTTGGAATTGATCCAACTGTTCTTGAGGAATGTATTTCGTTCCAACCTTGGACTAATTATGCAAGAAGGCTACCAAAACTTGCTCATCAGAATAGAGTTGATCCATTTTCACATCGTGCTCTAGGGCTTTCAAAGCTTGCACTAGGACTCTCTAGATCTCCTTACTAGTCAAAAGCCCCTCCAAGAATTTCCTTTTACTTGGTCGTTTGCTCTTAGGATTTTCCTGGCCCTTTTCCACTTCCATTGCTAATTGAGGTTGAGATACAACTTCTGGCACTGTTGGCATAACCTGCTCCCCTGTATTAGCCAAAAGAGAAAAATGATTCCCTAGTGGGCAATTTGAAGTTGTTGATCGAGAGGGTGGTGAAGAATTGTTAGGAGCACCTCAGATAACTGAAGAGCATCGGCTCGGGACTTCCTGAAATCCATCTTAGCACAGACTATCCTGAGGGGCGGGGGCCTCTTTCTGCAGCCAAGGGAAATCATGGAACAAGTGCGCATACTCGTGACAGATTCTGCATTTGAAAGGGACATGCTCGTTGTCTAGCGGTTGGGACCAAACTTCATCCCGATACTCAATGTCCAATGATTCCAAGAGGGGTTGGGAGATGTTCATGTAAACACAGATTCTGGCGTAGGGTGAAAACCTTCGATGTTTGGTAATCGCAGAGACTTATACAAATTGGACAATTGAATTACCAATCAATTATGGAATGTCCATCTTCTAGAAATCCTCCGGCAAAGAGTAAAGCCTAACCCAGATAGGCGCAACCAGGAACTGTTCCTTCTTCGGATTGTAGCAAGGTTCCCAATGCTTCACGAATAACCCAACATTGTTCAAGAAATAAGGCCCGTTATCCAGAATTCTCTTCCGGTCATCCAAATTCTCAAAGATCACTGTGAAGAAACCATTTGCCTTGAGGCGAAGATCGATATGAGCTTTTGAATTCCATTTGAGCTGGATCCATCTAAGGATATCAGACTCCTTGGGCCAAATACCCATAAATTTACAAATTATTGCATGATCTTGCATAAATTGCTGGGACTGTTCCAAGCGGTGATTGGGAATCACAACTCGAGGGTTTTTGGTCACCTTTGGGAGGCAACGCCCCTTCATTCTAGACTGCCATTGAGCTGCCAAGGCTGGTGAGTCTGATTTTTTCTCTTTTGCTGCCATGCGTTGGAGGATGAGAGAGAGGAAGAGCGATGAACACCGATGACCACGTTTTTGAAGGAGGGGGCAGACCCCTCTCCCTCGAGAGGGGCTACCATGTGCCCAATCAACCGTGGAGTGGTGTCAGGGCTGTAAGCCGATTCCATACGTGAGGGAAACATTGTGGTAATGACAGTGATTCAGGAAATCGTTAAATCATAAAACATTTGAAACCCTAAAAAAAGCAATCACCCTTAATATTAAAAAATACTAATTTTATTAAATATTTTAAATTGTTTTTATTTTTAACTCTCACAAATTGTTATAATTATAAATATTATTTCTATATATATTACCAATTAATTTTTTAATTTTTTTGAATATTAATAAACTTCTTAATTTCTTTTTAACAATCTTCAAATATATTTTACTATTAAAATGGGTTTTCATGTGTCATGTTCTCTGGTTTGGCAAAATACTCTACATTCTTAGTGAAATGGGTTTTCTCAACCTCAAGATTTTATGTTTTGCTACTCATTTGATGTTCCTTTAAACATGACCAATAACACTAATGTTAAACTTTACAAAAACCAAAATAATTATAAGAGATAAACATAACATTACCAAGTTATACAAACGACATACAAAAATATGAATTCAATTCTACATTAGTTATAAAAATAATTAATCAAAATTAATTATTATAAAAAAAATAAAAAAATAATCACTAACTAAACATAAATACAGTATATTTAATATTTTAAAATATATTAATAAAATATTCTTTCAATGTTAAAAAAAATAATTTTATTAATAACTCTTAATAAAAAATTTATCAATGATATGATGGTGTCCAACTCAATAAACATGACTTCTCAATAAAGCCCTTTTCCGATAAACTATGGGGGAAGAACATTCGATCTTAAAATATTTATCCACTATCAGTCTTTCCTAGTTTACTCTTCCGAACATTAATAAATATCATATATTGTATTATTTCATGGCATTTTTTTTTTCTCATAATTTGTTATATTTATAAAAGGTTTTGTCTAACTTATAGATGAAATGACCTTTTTCATAATATTTTTTTCTGGTCAATTTTTAACCAAAATCAGGGAGAGATTTTTAAAAATTTGAGTTTAAGTTGTTTAATATGTAAAATTCTAGTGTCCTAGGTGGATTTTGAGGGTGTTGAATCCATTTATGCGTTAAAAAATGCATTTTAAACAACAAAAAATCACACTATTTCTTGAAATTGTTTTGCCTTCTAGTGAAAAAGTCTATTTCGTTTATAAGTTAGACTAAGCCATTATAAAATATATTTATAAACTTTTAAACTATAATATATATATATATAAATTATTATATATATATATATATATAATAAATATAATAATATATTATATACTATGATAGCCTAAATTAAAATAATTTTAATTTTTTTAAAATGTAAATTAAAACTCTTAGAATGGAGGCTTCCGTGATTCATGATTAAAACAAAACTCTTCTTGATAAATCACATCAATGTTTTAGGATCCACGAGTTTTTAACCACTATTGAGGTTTATCAGCAGGATAAAGTTGGACTGAGTGAGTGTCTGAGAGGATTGGAAAATCTTTGTCCAAGGTATTCTAGGATGAGATACCTTACCAAAGTGGGACAAGATGTGGTCTAACTTGTAGTAGGAAGATGAGGCAAGCACTAGCGAAGACCTCCATCAATGGCATCATCAACAAAGGATCGAAAAGTGTGAAGGATGAAGATAATGTGGCCCTTGCATTAAAGTGTCCCACTCAGAGACAAGGTTCTTAGGGGGAGAAAAAGAAAAACAAGGATCTATCTCATATCAAGTGGTTCAGGTGTGGTGAGTTTGGCCATTACAGTACTCAGTGTCCTCAAAGGAAGAAGGACAAGAAGCAGAAGAAGGATCAAGCGACAATGTCCACAAAGATAGATAAATTGTCCTCCAGGTTGGAGGAAGACTTCGCCATATTTGCAGCTATACCTCCAGGGGTGAGTTTGGGCGATATGGAGCTTTAGTCCCAGAGCTGCACACAGATTTGGGTAGGGTCCAACGAGTCAAGCATTGGATGCTATTTTCACCGAATGGTGTTTCCTCATGGAACATCACCATGCTATAGGAACCCACAATAATCAGATGAGATAATTATAATAGAAATGCAACAATAAATTCCAAACAATTAGAAGAATAAATAATAAATTAATAAAATGGTCCTCCTCCTCCTCAATAAAAAGTCTTATTCTCAATTAAAAAAATTAAAATTAAACATTAATAAAAAAAAATCCTATTATTATAAACGTCACTAAAAATTCTTAATCTCAATAAAAAAAATAAATCAATAAAAAAAACTTCTCAATAAAAAAAAATCTAAGAGAAATCCTTTATTATTTACGTTAATAATAATAATTAATAAACCAATTAACTTAGAAATACCAAAAAATAAAATTATCATTAAAATAATTAAATATTCATATAATATTATTTATTATATAAAAAATTACAATATATTTTTAAAATAATAATGAATTATTATATGACATCAAAAAAAGTTACAAAACTCTTTATGATATTATAAAGGAAAAGTCAGAGGAAGATAAATAATAAATTAATTAATACAATTTTTATTTTAATTAAATTAAAAATTATATTATCGATTATTATTAAACCAATACTCGATTAAAATTTATCATTATTTTAATTATTATTATTGAACCAATACAATTTATCAAAATTAAAAGTAGTTAAAAAAAAACTAAAATTTAACAAAGGAAAAACGAAAAGAGTTAAAAGAAAGGCACAAAATTGGAGAAAGAAAGGAACATTACGAGGGAAAAAACCAAAAAAGGAAGAAGGTCTAGGAATAAAAGGATGAGACCCACGAACTGCCGTTCTTCTATCCATCATCCCTATTTAGCGTATTGGACATTTTCTTGATTTTGATGGAACTTTTTCTTGATTTCGATGGCTTCCCTTAATTTATGGTGATGAAAATGATCAATCTTAACAAGGACCTGGGAATCCTCTAAACAAATGTGGTGCTTTGTCTTTCTAGCATGTTTAGCTAAAGCAGAGGACCGGGTTCTACAATGTCTTAGTTCAGCCGTGTGCTCTTGAATCCTCTAATTTATGGAATGATCGGTTTCTCCGATGTAGGGGGTCCCACAAGAATATGGAATCAAATAAACACCCTTCATGTTTTTATGCTCCACATGGGTCTTTGACATATCTCAAGGAACCACAAATGGTTTTCAAGAGTCTAAAGGTGGAAGAAGCCTTGTGCCTCCTAAGAATTCGAGCAATCTTGTCAAAAGTCCCTTGGATAAAGGGAAGTTGGACACTAGAGGTCACTTCAACAGACTCGTTTTTAGTCCTAGGACTTCTGCTAGCCTTTAGAAAGGCTCTGACACCCTTGTGTCTCTTTATAGCCATTCATTTGAAAAACATTAAGGAGATGAGTTTTCTCATCCACGAAATGGTTTTCATCAGAAACCCTCAAAGCCTGAGTGGCCAATGTGTTGAGAACACCTAGCTTCTGGGCATGATAGTGATGGGAATTTGCATGTAAATATTGTTCAGTGTGCATTTTTGAACGAAAGACCTAGTGAGATAAAGAACCATCACCTTTTTTAGAGATAAGCACATCAAGGAAGGGAAAACTACCATCAGCTTCAGGCTCCATGGTAAATTTGATGGATCTTTGATTGATTTTCGAGATGTTCAAAAAACATATCTAATTTATCACGACCATGGGGCCATAAGATGAAGGTGTCATCCACAAACCTTTTCCATATCTTAGGTTGAAATTGAAAAGAAGTTAAAGCTTTAGATTCAAAATCCTCCATGAACAAGTTAGCAATGACAGGAGGGAGGGGAGAAGCCATAGAAACCCTACAAGTCTGTTCATATAATTCACCCTCAAAGTTGAAGAAAGTAGAGGTAAGGCAAATCTCCACAAGCTTGGCAGTATTAGGGTTAGTGATGTGATTGATTACCTCTACAACCTCATTAATAGGGATGTTGATGTAAAGAGAAACAACATCAAAACTAACCATAATATTACCAGGCTTAAATTTAACCCCTTTTAACTCACTCATGAAAGAGTCCTTAAAAAAGAATGAGTACGACCAACCAAAGGCTTAAGATTTCAGGCTAAATATTTTGCAAGAAGATAAGTAGGCCCACCTATTGTATTGACAATGGGTCCAATGAGAGCCCCTTCCTTGTGAATCTTAGGAAGCACATAGGTTATAGGAGTAAGATGGTTGCTCTCAATAAGTTTTTGGCTTATAGAGTTGACAAACTTATTAAATTTAATAGCCAAAGCAATAACTTTTGAAACCTTCTTAAGGGGGTTCTTATTGAGCTTTCTATACCTCTCACTATTGCGCAAGTGATCCATCATTTTCTTTGGCGATCTTAGTTATCTAATATTACAACCGCATCTCCTTAAAACTTCTAAACTTCCCTAAACTTTATAGATATCTAGATATATTTAATTATTAATTTTTTTTATAAATTCAATATTATATATATATGAATTTATAAACCTCTTTAAAACAACACATTCTTACCCCACCTAAAAATTATGAAACATACCCCACCTCTGGTGACATAGTGGGGATCAAACAAACATCACTTGATATGTATTCACTTAGGGTCGGGTGTGCCAAATGGCACTATGTTATCCACCTCAGCTTATTCTTGTACATCATGGCAATGATCATGAGCTCAAGGGGCTTTCTCTCTTAACTAATAGCCGAGAAGCTTTAATTCATTGATCATGTGACATCTACATCTTTCAATTATATGCATTACCTAAGAACCTTTTCACAAAGTTCTCTAGCATGTTCTCTGGTTTGGCAAAACCCCCTACACTCTAAGTAAAGTGAGGTTTTAATAACCTCAAGCCTTTATATTTGAGCTACCCGTCTAATATTTCTTCAAATAGACCAATAACACCATTGTTTATGCTATCTAATCTTTATTCACAATAATATGATGTCAAACTTAAAAAAAAATAAAATTATAAAACATAAACATAACATTACCAAGATATAAAAATTAAAAATAAAATTTAAATTCAATTTTATAATAATTAATTTTTTAATAAAATTAATTAATTATAAAAAAAATTATAAATTAAATCACTCTACTAACATAATACAATAATATTTTAATTATTTATATATTATAAAATTATTTTCATTATTAAAAAATCAAATTTTATAAAAAAATTGAAATATTTAAAATTTTTAAATTATTTTTAAATTAACTTATTTCAACAGATGTAAATGCCGTAATTTAACTAGTCGGAGGAATTGCCTAGAAAGTTATGGAAATTCTGATCATTTTTAGAGAAAATCCATCAATGATTTTTGTAAATCCAAGTTATAGTTGTTAAACTTCAATTTTTTAGGTGTCCTAGACGTTTTTGATCGTGCTGAATCCATTTCCACCATCAAAAAACAACTTTTAATTTTTTTTTTTACTTGAATTCCGACCACTTCTGACCGTCCGCGCAATTCCTCCACCTCATTAACCTACAATAGTGTCAAACTCAATAAATATAGCTTTGTCAATAAAACCACCTTTCCACACAACTATAAGTGAAGAACATTCAATCTTAAAACGTTTATCCACCATCAATCAATTTTTCTTAGTTTACTCTTCCCAACATTAATAAACATTATATATTATATTATTTCATAAGATCTAATTTTATAGTTTTAATTTATATATATATATATATATATATAATATGATTGTGCATAATTTTTATTGGTAACTATAATAAATATAATAAAAAAATAGTATAATATTAATTTTTAATAATTTATATAGATGTAGTTTTAATTATAAGAAGTTAATACAATTTCAATATTATTCTTGTTGTTAAGAATATATTTAATATATAAGGATAACATGCCGAAAAATTTTCCGGGCACAATCGAATTTGCCGATTAAATAATTTAAATTGACTAGTTATTTAAAAAAATGTCGCTGTAAAGACCATTCGTGTGTAATTAGACTAGCATATATATAATATAGGAGAGAGAGAGATCAAAAAGAATATTTTATAAGAAATATATATATATAATTTATTTTTGTTTGTCAAGTTGTCTGTGATTCTTTAGGCTTCACCTGTAGCTTGAAGCGTTGCAAGGGGCATCTAAGCTGTCAAAGTCACTCGGGGATTGCATTCAGCCTGGGCCACACCAGACCTTAGCTGACTAGATTTTTTAGCATGACTCCCCCCTAGCACATGGCACAACCACCCCCTGTGAAATTTGATCGTGGGTCACCTTGCTGATAAGACTTATTCTCAAGTGATTGTGCTAATGAAACATGCAAAATATATATAACATTAAAAAAATATCTTTAAATAATTTTATTTTTTCAAATATTAATAAAAACTTTTATATAGTATATATATAAACCCCTTTAAAAGCACACATTTTTACCACATGAGACATAACCCCACGTTCAGTGACATAGTGGGCAATCAAACAAACATCACTTATGATATGTATTCGCTCAGGGTTACATGTGCCAAATGGCACTATGCTATCCACCTCTGCGTATGCTGGTACATCATGGTAGTTACCATGCCCTCGAGAGGATTCCTCTCTTTGCTGATAGCGGAGGAGCTTTAATTCATTGGCCATGTGATGTATCCCTTTGTTAATTATCTACACTACATGACAACCTTTTGGCGGAGTTCTCTGGCATGTTCTATGGTTTGGCGAAGTCCTCTAAACTCTTAGTGAAGTGGGGTAGACTTTATTTGTGCTACTCTGTCTGCTGTGCCTTCAGAGAGACCAGTAACTCTACTATTCATGCTATGTAATCTTTATTTACAGTAATGTA
>APFE031303071.1:0-11218 GCA_000404065.3 Pinus taeda
CTGAAGTCGTCACTTATAAACATATTTGGCCTCAGAATATCATGGATTGGGTTCATCTACCATCTTCGAACAAACATGGAATATCTGTTATCTAGAAAGTGGTCTTATAAACTCTCCCCACCATCAAGAGTGGGCCAACATCGCGAATCGACAATGGTACAACAATTCGCATTAGGGTTTACCATGGATTGGATGTGGAAATTTGTACCAACTCCACCCAGACCTGATTGCATTTCTTAACAACATAGGCATCGTCACCATAGCTCATATCGTGGATCAGTTGAATACTACTATTTATCAACAATCTTGGATGTTTGCAGCTGACCTAAAGAAGGATGCCCCATCATCCACGCTACTCATAAGCCCCCTGTTCTGGAAAGTTGGTGGCGTATGATCTGGAAACGTAAGGCACCGCACCGCACGCACCTATTCATGTGGAATATGATCATGAATAAGACATGCATTGGCACTAATCTCATGAAAATATATTTTCCGAGTCCATCTTGGTGTGTTTTATGTCGCTAGGAGGAGGAAACAAATGATCATTTATTTATGTCCTCCAATATCAAACAGCTAATATGGGAGCAGACTCTGTCCATGTTAAACATCAATCATAGATGGGAAGGGAACTACATTAAGGAAGTGTGGAATAGTTGGTGGAATGCATCCCCCAGTATGAAAATACGTAATATCCCTTTGATCCTTTGTTGGAATACCTGGTTATGAAGGAACAATATTATTTTTAAAAATAAGCTAATCAGGTGGCCACTGATTATCTCGAGAATCTGCCACAACTTTAATGAAATCCTAGAGGAGGACCAACCCACCTCGACCTGAACTATCACCCCTAAAGTTATAGCTCATGCTCATCCCTGGGCCTATTTTGATGGTTCAACACAAGACCAGGGGTGTGGAGGGGGACTCCTATTCCACCTATCTGATTCACATTTATTCCACATATGTATGGGGCTGGGTGCAGACACAAACAATTACGTTGAGCTCATCTCACTTCGTCATCTACTATATTTTGCACTAAACCAAAACTGTAGACACTTACACATTTTTGGGGACTCTAAGATTGTCATAAATTGGTTCAATTTCACATCTGCATGCCATGTTCATTCACTCAAGAACATTTTGGATGATTCTTTGTTTTTAAAATCACAATTTGATCAGATTTCATGTATACATATTTATAGGGAGTGCAAAAAATCTGAAGATCAGCTTTAAAAAGAGGCAGCGCATCAACCTAGGGGTGAATGGTTGATACATGATCAAAGATAGGGACAGGCCTACCAATACTATCATAGGCCTTATATAGAACATATGCAACAAAGAGCTGATAGGCCCTAATTTATCATAGACTTTTGATGCACCAACAAACAGAAAATTCACAACAAAGGATTTTATTTTTGAAATTTTGTAATATTTCTTGTAAAAAACTTACTGATCTCTGAAGGTCCACCCTACATGGGTAATATGTAGAGACATACTATTTGATGACTACGATCGCATATATAGCATATGCCACAGGCATCTACAACATAGTATTTTATTATTATTTATAATAAGTATATATCTCTTATCAATATTGTCAATAATTTTTATATATGTATTAATATAATTGTTAATGTCTTTCATATATTTACTTTCTATAAATTAAAAATATCAACTAAACCCAAGGGATTAATAGACATACATGATTATTAATATTATAAACTGAAATGATTAATAAATCTAAGAGTTTAATATTATAAATCCAATCAATTAGTAAACTCAAAGGATAATAAAGGATCAACAAACCCAAGGAATCAAATTAAAAACACATGTGATTAATAAACCCTAGGAATTATCATTTTAAACTCAAGGGATTATTTATATTATAAACCCAATGAATTAGAAAACCCAAGGGATAACTATTATAAACGTAAGGAATCAAGAAACCCAAGGACCAATATAAAAAATAGAAGGGATTAATAAACCCTAAGAAACAATATTTTAAGCTCAAGGGATAAATAAACCCAAAGGATTAAATTATAAACCCAAGGAATTAGTATATCCAAGGGGAAAATATTATAAATCTAGTGGATCAAAAAACACAAGGGATCAATATTAAGAACATAATGGATTAATAAAGCCTATGAATTAACTTTTTTAAACCCTAAAGATTGATAAACTCACATAACTATTAATATTATAAATCCAAAAGATCAATAAACCCTAGGGATTGTTAATATTATAAACCCAACAAGTTAATAAATTGAAGGGATAGACATTATAAACCTAAGGGATTAATATTAAACTGTAGGACCAAAATTTAACCCTTAATATTGGGATTTAATAAACTGAAAGGATTAATATTACCAACCCAAAGAATTAGAAAGCTCAAGGGATCAATCTTATAAACCCAATAGATCATGAAACCCAAGGAATTATTAATATTATAAACACAAATCATCAATAAACTAGAGCGATTATTAATATTATAGACCCAGCTTATTAATATTATAAACACAAATGGTTGATAAACTCAAGAGATTAATAAACCCCAGAAATCAATAAATCCAACAAACTAATATAAAAAACCCAAGAGATTGATAAACCCTAAGAATTAATATTTTAAACTCAAGGGATTAATAAACCCAAGGGATTATTAATATTATAAATCCAAGAAACTAATAAACCCAAGGGTTTAATATTATAAGCCCAAGCCCAAGGGATCAATATTAAAAACAAAAGAGATTAATAAATCCTAGGAATTAATATTTTAAACACAAATGATTGAGAAACTTACATGATTATTAATATTATAAACTCAAGTGATCAATAAACCTTAGGGATTGTTAATATTATAAACTCAATGAATTAATAAACTAAAGGGATCAACATTATAAATCTAACAGATTAATATTAAACCCTAAGCCTAATATTTAACCCTTAATATTAGGGTCTAATAAACCCAACCAATTATTAATATTAAAAACCCAAGGGATTATTATTATTATAAACCCGAGAGATTATTAATATTATAAACACAAGGGATCAATAAAACCAAGACATTAATATTATAAGTACAAATGATCAATAAATCCAAGGAATCAATAAACCCAAAAAACTAATATTAAAAACCCAATCATTAATAAACCCTAAGAACTAATATTTTAAATTCAAGGGATTAAATGATAAACCAAAGGAATTATTAATATTATAATCTTAAGGAACAAATAAACCCATGCATTTAATATTATTAACCCAAGGAATTAGTAAACCCAAGGGGAAAATATTATAAATCTAGGGATCAAAAAACGCAAGGGATAAATATTAAAAACAAAAGAGATTAATAAAGCCTAGGAATTGCTCGTAGAGGTTTGGTCTTATGGCGAGTGAACAATCTGTTAAGTCATCTGTGCCATTGTGCAGGTCACGAGTTCGAGTCTCGTTTTACCCGAGGGCCGTTCTTGCGGGCTGGGTGGTTCCTCCTAGAGGTTATAGTGGCAGTTGGTGGGATTCGACCCCGTGTAACGCGAGTATGATACCACTGCCGTTGCCGATTCCGCTAGTCAACAAAAAAAATAAAGCCTAAGAATTAATATTTTAAACCAAAGGATCGATAAACCCACATGACTATTAATATTATAAACACAAGTGATTGTTAATATTATAAACCCAACAAGTTAATAAACTGAAGGGATAGACATTACAAACTGAAGGGATTAGTATTAAACCTTATAACTAATATTTAACCCTTAATATTGGGGTTTAATAAACCCAATGGATTAATATTACCAACCGGAAAAATTAGAAAACTCAAGGGATTAATGTTATAAGCCCAATGTATCAACAAACTTATGGAATTACGAGTATTATAAACACAAACGATCAATAAACGCAAGGGATTATTAATATTATAAACACAACCCATCAATATTATAAATACAAATGATTAATAAACCGAAGCAATTAATAAACCCTAGGAATCAATAAGCCCAACAAACTAATATTAAAAACCCAAGCGATTAATAAACCCTAAGAATTAATATTTGAACTCAAGGGATTAATAAAGCCTAGGGATTATTAATATTATAAATGCAAGGAACTAATAAACCCTAAAATAAACATAGTTGACTATGATCCATTTTCATATTGAGGCAATGTTTGTCGCAATGCGATGTTCCACCATGGTTATTTTCACATTGACCAAATATTTATCACAATGTGATGTTGGACCATGGTTGACCATGATTATAAACACAAAAGATTTATATTAAACCCAAGGGTTACTATTATTAAACCTATGAATAATTTATACCCTTGGAATATGAACCTTAAGATCAATAAACCCAACGATTGATATTACAAACCCAAAGAAATAACAAACCCAATGGATTAATACTAAAAAACCAAGGGTTTATAAACCTAAATGATTAATATTATGAAACGTAAGTATATAAACTTTTAGATAAATACTATAAACTCTGAAATAAACATGGTAGACCATGATTGATTTAAATATCGAAATAATCTTTGTCACAATGTGATGCTCCACGATGGTTGATTTTCATATTGACAAAATATTTGTCACACTATAATATTGGATCATTATTGACCATAATTATAAATACAAGATATTTATATTAAACCTAAAAATTAATATTATAAAACCTATAAATAATATCATAGTTAAGTTATAATGTTGTACACGAACATATATATATGAATGAGATAATAAAACATGTAGAGAGGAAGGGGAATGGGTGTTGGGCAAGGGAGTATTGTCATTCTGGTAGATAATGAAAGTATGGAGAGATATGAAATGGCCGTCCACACCCACGGCAATAACAATGGTTGAGCGGGAGGCATTTACCCTAGTCATTGTGGTGGGTAAAAGATGTATTGAGTGACTTGAAATGGGCGACCACACCCCATGCTGGTCTTTGTGGATCACAAAAAAGGAAGGCAAATGGGCGTGTCATTGAAGGTGTTAAAGTAAATTCAACAAATTAATTTATTAATGGAATCCGCAACGGTCTTTGCGGAAGCAATAAATCATAAGAGACCAGGAAAAATGTGCACTCAAGAAAGTAGATTCAACAAATTTATTTAAAATTGTTTTTAAATCATTTATTTATTTCATGTAAACATGGAAAAGCTCTCCCAGATCAGTTTATTTAATTGACATCTCCTTATTATTTAATTCAAACAACGATTTACAAAACCATAATAAAAGTGGGCATGGCTATTACTAATTATTATTATTATTATTAAATAAAATGATTGGAATGTAGGTTATTAATCTCAACACTTATTAAAAAAATTAGATTCTTAATACTTCTAGTTTTATATTAATATTATTAATAGTTTTAATTTCATGTTTTCTAAATTGGGTTTAATTTGCAATTAATTGTTTTTAGTTATCGTTTATGTCAAATTATTATAATGTGCATGTAAGTCATTTATTTTTTCATTTTTCAATCTATTTAATGTTATAAATCAACACCTTTGATATTATTGAGGATGATGACGATTAATAACCAATGAATTAATAATTGATTTATAGCCTTAAAAAATGGAAAGAGAATATTTAGATTCTTTTAAAATCTTATATTTGTATTAAAAAAAAATAAGAGAAGAGTTGCAAGATTACTATATTTTTTATGACTTTAGAAGCTAGAAATGTTCTAACAAATATTTTGAATTTGAGTTTTATTTTGGGTGTATATGGGGCACTCTACAGAAAGTTTTGTTGAAAATTTAGAAATGAATGGCTTCTTTGACTTGTATCTTCATTAAAGAAGTCAATTCAAATTTAGTCTCATAGTTACTTGAGTCAGTTGTCAGTTAACTTGTGTGATGTGGCCTAACACTGAGTTATTGTAAGTTAATTCAAGTTAGATAACTTTCAGTGAATTGTGGACTAATTGATGGCTAAAATTAGCTATCTAGTGGAGTTAGCTCTAGTGTATGTTAGTTAACGGATCCCTAGTTCTAGAATAGAGACAGACTTGAGTTTGGTTCAGTAGTTTGACTTTGTTTTAACCTAACTAGCTTTTAGTTAACAGTAGCAGCTACTAAATTTAACCCTAGTAAGTCATGAAATTCGAATTTCTTATTGGATGAAGGTTGTGCCAGCCCCACCCAAGTCCTCGTATAAGCTGCATTGTAAACATATTGTAAAACTTTTGCAACATTTGAAATCAAGAAAAAGGGGACTAAGTCAAGGAACACGGATTCTAGAGTTGGGGAGGAGGTTGATTGCTTGGGACGTTATGGTTTCTTGTGCAGAGAAGAAGCCTGAAATGCAGGACAACCATTAAAGGTTGGTTTGTGCATGAATTGATGAAGCAGCCATGGAAATTAATGAGTTGCAAGAGGAAGTATGCAAGCTCATGTTGCTTAAGAAGCAACCATAAGAAAACAGAGAGGAATTTTATGGAGGGACTCCACACTACAGGCCAACAAGGACGCAACAGTAATTATGGTCGAGGAAGAGTCCAAGAAAAGATCATTAGCGGAATTTTGAGGTCTAAAATGGGCCTCCTAAGGAAATTATAAAATAATAGTTGAAATAATAAAATAAGATTACATTACATCATCAAATTCGGGGGGGAAGAAAAAACAATTTTTTCAACTCGTATTTTCAACTTATCTCTCTATGGGTTTACTCAAATTTCAAACTAAAACACTCGTTGGATGCAAAATTTGATTCCTCATCGATATCCATGTTTCATACTTTCGATGGATCCTACTACATTAAAATTAATAAATACATTAAAAACGTGATTGTGATCAAGCTTTTCCATGTATTTCTCATTGTTTGTGTAGGAGGGTCCATCAAAAGTATGCAACATGGGTACTCTTTGGATGACGAATTAAATTTTTCATCCAACGAGTACCCTTACTCAAAATTTGAGTAAAAACTTAGGGAGACGAGTTGAAGATATGAGTTAAAAAAGTAGTTTTATTATTTTTTAATATTTGTACCTTTTTAATCCAAAAATGGTGAGTCATCCCCCATGGTTAACATCATCATCTTGAATCCTATTGGTTCTTTAAAAGTTTATTTTGGTTGTATATTTTTCTTAGGAGACCCATTTTGGACCTCAAAATTCCCCTAATGAGAGACAGGAGGAGATAGAGGGGAGAAACATTCATACATGATGAGGCGATACAGAGATGGACAAAGAGTGGTATGGAGGGGAAGATTTAGCAAGAGATTCTAACAGGAAACGCTGAAGAGAAGAGAAGAGAATGGGATTGGCTCTCGATCCCTCGAGGATGTGGGTTGAGTTGCTGGCATTTAGATCCCTATAACAACTTGGGATCCCTGGAGGTTGTGGGTTGAGATAGGATCCCTGGAGCCCTCTAATAACTTAGGTCCCTAGAGGTTGTGGGTTGATACAAAGGTCTTAGGAGCCCTGTGACAACTTGGGTTCTTGGAGGCTATGGGTTGAGACAAAGGCCTCTAGAGCCCTGTAACAGCTTGGGTCCCTAGAGGTTGTGGGTTGGGATGGATTCTCTGGATCCCTATAACAACTTGGCTCCCCTGGAGGTTTTGGGTTGAGATAACAAACTCTAGAACCCTATAACATCTTGGGAAGAGACCATCTTAGATCAAAAGTAGATGAAGACCAGAATGAAGACTTGTGGTTACCACCCTAATGGTGCAATGAATTTTGGACTCTCTAGAATGGGGTGAATCACTATGTGTGCACTTGGGGGTGAGGTTGGTCACCTTTGCACTCCTAATGTTGACCAAGAATGTAGTCTCCTATTAGTGGGATTGAGGAAGGAATTCCTAATTCAGTAGTAGTTGGTGTACTAGTCCCAGAAGAAAGCAACCCCCTGGACTTTGGAATCTGGCTCAGGGGTGATGGTTGCAAGTAACTATGGCTGTAGCTATCTACATTTGGGTGGATATTCCTTTTCTAGGAAGAAGTTTCCTTGTAAGTTCAAAGATAAGTATTTGTGTATTTCACTCATCTTTTAATGAATCATGTCATTATGTTGTAGGTAATGGTTTCGTATTCGGGGATAACATTGTGTTAATTATGCTTCCATATGTGGTAGGTAAGTCCACACCAATCCCATGGTAGGTAGCGATAGGATCGCTAATGCCACATTGGGTGGCATTCCCTCCTAGTGGGAAGGGAAGACTTATGGGCCAAGAACCTAATGGAGAATCTATCACCCAAGCTCAGGAGGGATAATGTCGTAGATCGCCCTAAGAAACCAAGGACATCATCATGAAATTGTGAAGAACGTCTGGGAGTCCACTAGATTCCTAAGATAGAGCCATAGTCAGTACGACTGACTTGAAGAAGCCTATGTGGCGACAAAGCTTGTATTAGAGGAGGTTGTAGATATCGCCGTCTAAGACACTACATGATGTAGAGTCAAGGTTCCTTGACTGAGACATGGCGGGATGAGGAGGAAGGCCTTGTTGCAGTGTAGAGGAGTAAGGTCATGAACTTATAGGAAAGTTTGGGATAACCTTATCCTTTTATTAGGCCCCTATAATACTAGTGTATTCCCTTATTATTATTTCCATTATATCCCTTATTGTTATTTTTGTGCCCATGTTATCCCCATATTGTTATTATTGTGCCCCATAGAATTCCACTATTGTTATTGTTGTGCCCTAACATTATTATTGTTATGTCAGCTTTGACTATATTGTGACCCCTTAGGCTCCTATATATAGGAAGGAGGTCTTGTCATTTGTATCATCGAAGAAATGTTCATTTGTGTAATGTACAAGAGGTTGCCCCCTCAAAGATGCTGATTTTGAAGTCATTTCTCTATCTTTTCTTCTATTTTGTGAGTTGGTTGCATAACAATTGGTATTAGAGCTTTGGATTCTAAGGTTTCACTGCTTAAAACAGGTCATCATCGAATTTTCACTATAAATTATTTTCTATGATGTTTTAGAAGCTAAAATTAAAACCCATTTAAGTCACAATATTGATGAACCTTGAGTACAAATTTCAGATCTTGTCTCGCTATAGCTTCAGAGATATCATCCAAGTAAGTTAGGGTTTTTTCAGGCTACCGAATTATATCTCAAATAGGTGACCTGGGGAAAATTGAAATAACTTTCTCTCTAAGCATCCGATTGACATTTCATAAAAAGGTATAGAAAGAGGAAGGACTTTAGTTTTCCTTGTATTGGTTTCAAGTCTGAAGGTCGAAACTGTGACACGTGGAACTTCGTACAAGTTCTCTCTACTGAACAAGTCTATAATGAGGTCATCGTGGGAGATTTGGAATAACTCTTTCTTGGAGAATCCAATATTGATCAGACTTATGGGGTTGGAATGAGGACTTAGAGGGATACCACAGGATGAATGTTCAGACCTTGGAGATTGGCAATTACAGAGATACAATTGACTCAATATGAAGAAGAGGAAGAAATACAACATGATATATCAAAATTACGTGACCAAGTGCAACAAATTTCACTCTTACAAAAAGTAACAGAAGCTAAGATGGATGGTTTAAAGAAAAGCATGGAAGCTAAGATGAATAGTGTGGAATCTAAGATGGATGGTGTGGAATCTAAGATGGATGGCGAGGAAGCAAAACTTAAAGGAAACATGGAAGATTTGAAGATAGATTTCACAAAGTTGCTAAAAGAAATGCTTACTAATGGAGAAAGGGTAGTAAAGGGAATTCGTGATGAGAAAAAAATAAATGTTAATCATGATTACATAGAATCTAACATTGGTTTTAATACCCAACATGTTCCAAAGATCGATATGAGGAGGTTTGATGGCAAGGATCCAGTAACATGGATACTACAGATGGAGCAATATTTCAATCTCCATAATGTACAAAACACACAAAAGGTACGCACTGTAACTTTATATTTGGAACCAAATCAGTTTGTATGGTATCGATGGATTTTCTCTCCTAAACAAATTGTCACTTGGGAAATTCTTACAGAAGAAATGATAGCATATTATGAGGATACAAAAAGAAACACTTTATTTCGCCAATTGATAAATCTCAAACAAAAAGGTCAATGGTGGAGCACATTGAGGAATTCCAAAAATTGAATATAAGGGTAGAATATATTCCATAGGAGCATAATATTTATATGTTCATAGGGATATTAAAGGATAACATCCAACATGAGGTTCACATTTGGGAACCTGATTAATTGGAGAAAGCATTCGGGTTGGCAAGAAAAATTGAAAGAAAAAATATGGAAACAAGCAAGCCTACCAATCACAACTATAAAGATGGAAGTGTTGTTTCCCCTAGCCTTGCACAACCTACAAGGTTGACACAACAACAATTGGAAGAAAAAAGAGAAAAAGGGCTTTGTTACAATTGTGATAGCAAATATATTAAAGGTCATAAGTGTGCTGAGAAGAAATTATTTTACATAGATTGTGAAGAGGAAGAAGAAAAGAAACAATAAAAATCAAAAGAGGAGGATACACACTAGGAATAAAGCCTAGAGAAAGAATAAATGAATCCGACCATATATTGTAATGCCTTGGCCGAAATAATGACTCCTCAAACTATCAAGATAAAAGGACATATCAAGAAGAAATGGGTAATAGTGTTGATTGATTTGGGGAGTACCCATAATTTTATTCATTGTAAGATAGCGAAGGAATTGAATTACTTCCTATATCTAGCACCAGAGGGTCAAGTTATGGTTTCAAATGGAAGAACCATAAATTTCTCGGAAAGTGCCATAATATCAAGCTATCCATGGGATAATATGTGTTGAATAGTCCAATGCTTTCCATTCCAATGGGTGGTGTTGATGTTGTACTAGGAGTCCAATGGCTACAATGTTTGGGTACGATAGCTTTTAATTTTCAAGAACTTTTCTTGAATTTTTCTTTTTCAGAAGGAAAGGAAGTTGAATTAAGGGGTATCGCAGGGAAACCGAGAAAGATAATCAGTTCTAACAGCATGACAAAGCTTCTAAGCAAAGAAAAATGTGGCGTTTTTCACAATTATGTTCGTTAGAGGTTCCCACATCGAAATCATCTATTTCTCTAGATCTCCAAAACACCTTGGACAATCATTCCAAGGTATTTGAGACTCTCAAAGGCCTCCTACCTATTCATGATCATGATCAGGCTATTCATTTAATTCCAAGAAGTGTTCCTCCAAACATCAGACCTTACAGATATCCCTATGCCCAAAAGAGTGAAATTGAACGTATGGTTGTAGAAATGCTAGAGGTTGGTATAATTCA
>APFE031303075.1:1903-14123 GCA_000404065.3 Pinus taeda
ATTCTTGGATGATTCAAATGACAAAACCTCCTTTCTATATATAGGAGTCTAAGGAGTCACAATATAAACCAGTCGACCTAACAATAATAATATAAGGCCACAAAAATAACAATAGAGGGATTCTATGGGGAACAGTAATAACAATATGGGGGCAATAGGGGCACAACAATATTAATAAGGGGTACAACTACAATAGTAATGGGGTAATCACTAGTATTATAGGGACCCAAAATATGGTGACTTGAGTAAAGCATTCCTAAAAGAAAGTAAATCATAAGCCTTATTGGGGAACGTGGTAAATCAATTCAAGTCAGAAAAGGAAAACTCTAGAGCCTTGCTTACTCAAAATGAAGAGTTGAACAAATTAATTGTCAAGCTTGGTGTAAATCCTAAAGATAGATCTTTTGTGTAAAAACTTTTATAGGGGGAAAAGAAAAAAATTCAAGTGTTGAGAAAGAAATTAAGTTGCCTACAATATGACATGTTATGGCCCCATAGGTAGCCCAAGTGGAAAAAGAAAAGGGTATTTTAACCAAAGAATTACTAGAGAGAAACAATGAAGTGGTTGTAAAGAAAGAATTGAATACTAGATTGTAGAAAAAGTTGGATACTCATGTCTGCACCATTTTAGTACAACAGAATTCAAAAGATCCGGCTGATAAATTAACTAGGGTTATGACTGAGTTGAAAATTTCAGAGGATGAAATGAAGAAAATGAAGAAGAACCTGGATGAGAAAAATAATATTATAAAAATTAAAGAAAGGAAGCTGACTATGGTGAAAGACATTGCATCACAATACCAAAAAAATTATCAGACAACTTGTGATGAGATCAAAGAGTTGAAGGAGAGGTAAAGTGGAACAGGTCACTTATACAGGCCAGAGAAATAATATGGAATGATATTATCTAGAAAGTAAAGGCTATTTTGGTTTATATGTTGATAGTAGCAGAAGAGAAGATCATTGTCAGTGACCTAGAAAGCATCATTGTTGCCCATAAAGAGAAAACACAACAACGTGCCCAGCTAGCAAAGAAGATGATAGACGTTATTAATTCCAAATCATGTCAAGAATTAAGAACTATACAAGTTGAAGATAGAATAGAGCTGGAGTTAAAAATTGTAAAAATTGTCACTGTAGATTAACTTGATTATGCAATATAACTAAAGCAAAATACTTAATCTACTTCTACAATCAAACTTGCGGAAGCTTAATCGATTTGAGCAAGATCAAACAGAACACATATAACAGAGAAGAAGAATCAATACACATGAAACACAGAAGAATACTCTAGGGAAATCCTCAGCTAAAAACCCTGCTATCTGTATTATCATACAAGTGGAAATATCTCAGGATTACACACAGCTTTAGCTCTCACAACTATCCATCTCTTAGTACAATCCCTCACTGCTGCTCATAGACAAAATAGACAACTCATATGCCTTCTCCTCTATCCTCCAAGCCTCCTATTTCATTGTGCAGTTTTCCCTGGGTGCTCTAACTATACACTTGTGTGACCCTGATCTCACACACTACTCCAACACACTATAAAACTGTGGAAATCTCAAGGAATGAATTCCTTCTGCATGCAAGAGATTTTCTTATAGGAAAATTTTTGCAACTCATAGTACATTGTCCCTATCTTTAATCTCAACTGGGTCTTTTTCTTAACTAACATGCATGAGTTATTTATGAGAGAATATTCAGTTATATGGAGTACACTAGTTTCATGTATGCATGCATTAACTGATTGAACTCACAATTAGTTCCTCAAACTATTTTGAACTAATTTAACTGGACTTAACTCAGTTAACTTAATTACAACTCAAATACAACTCATCCTTATCTCCTTAATTAAGATATAACTTCCTTAATTTAAGGGATAACTATTGCATGACTTCATAAAGACTTCTAGCTTGAATTTCTCCAACTAATTAACTCAAGATGAATTAATTAATTTTTTTTACAAGTAGCTAGTGAGACTAAATTCAAATTTTAATTATCAATTTTAATTCTAGGAAAAATTAAAATTGGAATATTCTTGTTGCCACATTTCAACACTCCCTCTCAACAAGAAAAGGATTATCTACCACCCCGATCCTGTCTCTATGGAACTTGAATTTACACTTTGACAATGCCTTAGTCAAAATGTCAGCATCTTGCTTCTCGGTCGAAATATACTGCAACAACATGATCCTCCTCACCACACAGTCTCTGAGATGATGATACCGAATGACGATGTGCTTGGACCTGTCATGAAATATTGGATTCTCAAAGATTTTGATACAACTCTGATTTTCACAATAGATCACAGTTGGATCCATCCTCTGATCAAACCAACCAGCTATAATTTTCCGCATCCAAATGGCCTCACATGTTGCCTGACTTGTAGCCATGTATTCAGACTCTGCTCAGCGAAGTGCAACTAACCTCCATTTCCTGTTGTATTAAGAAACTGCAGCTGACCCAAGGTTGAAAATTTCTCCTGATGTGCTCTTCCGATCTGATGGACTCCCTACCCAATTTTCATTTGTGAAGCCCTGTAGTTTCACTCCCTCTATCCATTTGTACCATAATCCATACTGATATGTGCCTCTGAGGTATCTCAAAACATGCTTAGTTTCCTTCCAAAACATCTTGGTAGGCTCAACCGTAGCATGACTCAGCTGGTTCACTGCATAGCACAAATATGGTCGTGTTCACTAAGTACAACAGTGAACCCACAAGTTGCCGATACACAGTAGCTTCTACTACTTCTCCTGAAGTGGCACACTCCTTCCTCAAGTTACCTGCTAGAGGAGTCTGCATGGGCTTGCACTTCTCCATATGGAATCTCTTGAGTATCTCATTGGCATACTTGCCTTGAGACGCAAACAACTCCCCATTCTTCTGCCACACTTCCATGCCAAGGAAGGAGTGCATGAGACCCATGCCTTTCATCTTGAATTCCCTTGCAAGGTTTTCCTTGCAAGACATGATCAACAGATCATCACCTGTCAATATGAGATCATCAACATAAAGAACAATGATCAATTTCTTACCTTTTACCATGATGTGGTACAGGTTCGCATCCACTTCACTCTTTGTGAAGCCCAACCTAGTGAAGTAGTTTCGATCCTAGTGTACCAAGCATGAGGTGCTTGCTTCAGCATGCACAAATCTCTCTTGATTTGGCACAAATGTGACTCATGATCAAAGGTCTCAAAACCTTCCGGTTGCTCTATGTACACCTCTTCCTCAATCTTTCCATTGAGGAATGCAATCTTCACATCCATCTGATGGATCTTCCAATCCATCTGTGCTAATAGTTCCAACATCGATCTGATAGATGAGTACCTTGCTACAGGAGAAAAAGTCTCGTCATAGTTGATCCCCTCGACTTGTGAGAAACCACGGGAAAAAAATCTTGCCTTATGTTTCTCCACACTACCATCAGCAGCTTGCTTTACCTTGTAAAGCCAATGGGAACTCACAACTGACTTGTTCTCTGGTCTTGGAACCACAACCCAAACACTGTTCTAAACTATGGAATCATACTCCTCCACCATAGCATCAACTAAAATCGGATTTTGTTCTACTTCCTCAAAGGAGGATGGCTCGGTCTCAAAAAATTCCCCAACAAGGGCCATGTATCCAGTGTACCTATCAGGTGACCTCCTTTGTCTGTGCTCAGAAGATGGTTCTCCCACATTCTCTCTCGCATCCAACAATAATCTGTCAGCTTCTTTGTCCCTCTCTGGAAGACTCTGCTTGAGTGGATGTCTTCAATCCTGGAACCTCTGCATGCAGTTGCTCCACATCATTCTGAGGCTCCTCCTCCTTAGGAACCAAAAGTTCCGCCACAGCCTGTAGTTGGAACTCCCTCTCAAGGGAAGCTCGCATGGCCTTCTGCTCATCAAACTTTAGATCTTTGTGAACCACTGTCCTCCAACTGGTAAGAAAGTACACCTGATAGTTGGGAGGTGTATCTGTGTACCCCACAAGTATTCCCAACTCAGTTGTAGGCTCAAGTTTCTTCTAGGCATCCTTGGTTGCATGGCAATATACCGATGAGCCAAAGATCCTGAAGTGACCCACATTTGGTCTCTTCTCAGAAAAATCTTCCTCTGGTGTCTTCATCCCAAGAATGTAATGCGGACTTCTATTCTGCAAATAGACTGTTGTGTTGCATGCCTCAACCCACAAATGAAGTGGTAGGCCTTGGTCATGCAACATTGCCTGAGTTGCCCCCATAATTGTTTTGTTCTTCCTCTCGGCCACCCCATTCTGATGTAGGTTATGAGGTGTCGTTAACTCTCGTTTAATTCCTTCCACTTCACAGAAGTCCTTAAAATCTTGAGAGACATTCTCTCCACCATTGTCACTTTGCAAGGCCTTGATCTTCTTCCCTTACTCTTTCTCAACCAAAGCTTTGAACTCACAAAACTTTGAGAAGGTTTGATCCTTCTTCTGCATGAAATAAATCCAACATTTACGAGAAAAATCATCAATAAAAATCACATAATACCTTTGTTTCGTGATGGATGCTGTTGAGAATGGTCCACACACATCAGTATGAACTCACTCTAAGATTGCTTCAGCTTGACTGTCTCAATCATGAAATGAAGACTTAGCATACTTTCCCAAGGTACAACCTTTACATGTGTCCACTTGCTCAAGTTTACGTTTGGGAAGTCTGGTAGAGATCTACTGCATTATCTTCAAGGCCCCATGATGCAAGTGCCCCAACTGCCTATGCCATAACTCGCCAATGTCTTAGATTTGCACCAATTCTTCTTTCGAACTCAATGCAGCACAATCATCTACCTCTATCTTATAGAGATTCTTCACTCGAATCCCAATCCTCTTGGTCTAACCCATGGCTATGTGTCTCAGGAATTCCTTTCCTTTATTGAAGACAACATCGTAGCCTTTGTTCTTCAACATTGCGACTGATACCATTTTCTTCTTCAGTCCAGGCACATACTTTACATTAGTCAGGGTGAGAGGAGCTCAATGCTCCCTCTGAAAGGCAACCGTGCCTTCTCCTGAAATACAGTACTTAAAATCATCACCCATCTCTATGCGCATCTTGAGGTCTTTCTCCTCCAAGGTACTGAATAAACTTTTATCATCGGTGATGTGGAATGAGGCTCCACTGTCCAGATACCAAAAACAACCCACCATCAATGAAACCATGCATGCAATGAGGGTAAAATCCAATTTGAACTGAGAAGCTAATGCCTCACCTTCTGATCCTTTCGAGGATCCCTTCTTGGATTTCTTCAATGGGCAATTAGTTTCATAATGGCCCACCTCATGACAATTAAATCATCTCACTTTAGATTTTTCAATCTTCTTACCTCCATGAGAATAATTCGATTTGGAATGGGAATCCTTCCCTTTCCCTTTCCTTTCCTTACTCGCTAAGGCTAGATTTTCTTCATCATCATGCTTAGATAAAGAACCATCCCTTGTGCTCCTCCTGATCTCCTCCTACATCAAATCTGACCATAGTCATTCCCAATCCAACAATTTCTCTCTTCCATTCACAGAGTCCTGGTAGCTATTCCAGCTCTTTGGAAGACCAAGGAGATCAAGGCTCACAATATCATCATCGGCAATCGTTATTCTCACACTACAAATCTCATCTTTGCAGGTGGTGATTTTGTTCAGATATGTAGAAATAGTGTCGCCCTTCTCCATATTTATTTTCCAAAGCTCATCCTTGAGCGCTAGTTTCCTCTTGTCACTACTTTTCTGATATAGGCCCTTCAATGTCTTCCACATTGAAAGCGGAGTCTCCTTCCCATGGATACTTGAGACAATATGGTCTTGAACTCCCTCCAAAAGAATCCTTCTCGCCTTCGCCACACACTTCTTCCATTTAGCCAATTCTTGTGCATTAGCTATAGCTAGCTTGAGGATTTCTTGATCAATGAAATCCTTCAAACCATTGTCTTCTAATACTGCTTCCATGTGATCCTTCCATGCTATGTAATTCGAGTTTCCATCTAGAGCATACTCGAGTCTCAAGCCATTGAACACCATTGGTGAACTTGAGGTGTGATAAGAATTTGATTTTGTACCTGCAACCAAGAACTTCAAACTTTGAATTTCCCTTCTCAATATATTGTTCACAACTCTGATCACCCTTGCCCCGATACCATGTAGAAATTCTCATTGTAGATTAACCTGATTATGCAATATAACTAAAGCAAAATACTTAATCTACTTCTACATTCAAACTTGCAGAAGCTTAATCGATTTGAGCAAGATCAAACAGAACACATATAATAGAGAAGAAGAATCAATACACATGAAACACAAAAGAATACTTTGGGGAAAGCCTCAACTAAAAACCCCACTATCTGTATTATCATACAAGTGGAAATATCTCAGTATTACACACAGCTTTAGCTCTCACATCTATCCAGCTCTTAGTACAATCCCTCGCTGCTGCTCATAGACAGAATAGACAACTCATATGCCTACTCCTTTGTACTCCAAGACTTCTATTTTCTTGTGCAATTTTCCCTGGGTTACAGCAGTATCCACAACTCCTTTCGAGACCCATAACAAGAAATAGTATATTCCGTTAAAGAGAGCCCTTCGTGTAAATTATGTGACACTAATCTCACACTATAAATCTACGCAAATCTCAAGGAATGGATTCCTTCTGCATGCAAGATATTTTCTTATAGGAAAATTCTTGCAACTGATAGTACATTGTCCCTATTTTTAATCTCAACTGGGTCTCTGTCTGAACTAACATGCATGAGTTATTTATGAGAGAATATTCAGTTATCTGGAGTACACTAGTTTCATGCATACATGCATTAACTGACTGAACTCACAATTAGTTCTTCAAACTATTTGGAACTAATTTAACTGGACTTAACTCAATTAACTGAACTAACTAATTACAACTCAAATACAACTCATCCTTATCTCCTTAATTATGGTATAACTTCCTTAATTTAAGGGATAACTGTTGCATGACTTCACAATGACTTCTATCTTGAATTTCTCCAACTAATTAACTCAAGATGAATTAATTAATTATTTTTTTCAAGTAGCCGGTGAGACTAAATTCGAATTTTAATTCTTAATTTTAATTCAAGGACAAATTAAATTTGGAATATTCTTGTTGCCACATTTCAACAAACATAAATAAAATGGTGAAGAAGAATTGATACAGGAAAATAACAGAGGCCAATCTTGGTGAGATCAAAGAATTTGTCCTGGAATTTAATACAAATTTTGATAAAAGGATGAGGGCATGATTTCCATCATGTTGGGATCAATAGGAAAACTTGCTTCCATGGGAGACTTATGAGACTTTTTGGTAGAAGGAAAGAGTAAGATTGGTTCCTCTCATGAAAACACAACAATTCTTAAAGGGTCAACTATTGTCAATTACCTTCACAAAGATTTCAACTATTATGGTTAATGAAAACCCTTTTTACAGACAAGCCATCTTACAGTCGGATCATTAATGTTAAGATGGCTCAAATGAGGTGTAATGTTCCAAACTAGGAAAAATAGTGTTATGCAAAGCAAACAATAAAAACAACACCATAGAATTGAAACATTCAATGCACACCCATAAAAGGTCCAGGAATAACCAACAGCTAAGCCATTTTATTATAATGTTGGAGAAAATAACAATAATGTGGAAGTGGTTCACATGGGCTTGCCTCAATGGTAAGCGTGATCAAGCCTAGGTGGTAATATGTCAATCCCAGGTGGCAAAAATAATTGTTGCAATGATGCCCTATGGTGCCCTTGTGAAATTGTGTTATCTGCTAAATGATGCCCTGCACTGCCCTTGTGAAACTATGTTGTCTTCTACAAATATGTTGTTGGAAACCCCACCTTCAATTCTCATAAAATTATAGGAAATTAATCCCAGCCTCTCCACCAAATACCCAGAATAACCCACGAAGGAATTGGAAAAATGTGTTGGAAATAATACTGAGAGGGGGGTGAATCAGTATTATCAGGTCAATTATTTTATTTCCCAAACAGATTTATATACACTACTTCAGTGAAGTGAACTAGTGTGTACATGCGACTATGCTTAAAGAAACCAATGTATATGCAGAGAACTTGTGATTTAGACAGTTTATCATGTGTTGAGCTTAAACCAATATATCAGAGATTTATTAGACAGTGCAGTAAAAGCATAATAAAGCATCACACATAAGAAACACACATGAACACCAAGATTTAAGGTCAAAACTCAATGTGGGTGAAAACCACCTACTTTTGTCGTCTCTGTCTTCTATTAATGATAAGAAAATCTGTTTACAACAATGCACTGGTGCAGTCTCATACCAGTACGCAGGCTTCCACCTACATAAGGTTACAACCTTCTCTCGTTTTCCAGCTTCTACTGGAAGGGAGCTACAACCCCCTAGCTCTCGTACTAGCTGATATGATTACTAGTATGTAAGCACTGACCTACAGAAGGCTATGACTTTCTTTCTTCCTCCAGGGACCACATTTCATAAATTTTCATACTGAACCCATCAACAACATTGAAACTCATAAAATCATAACTACAATACAACCATCAAATACATCTGCATCGACCATTTATTGAAACTCAATCATCACTTTCTGAATCAACCACAACTGAATCAATCAATCACTTACAACCCATCATCACTAAAGCAAATGACAATCAATCAATCTAATCATTCATAACACTATCAGCAAAATACAGTCACCTGAACACAAAGCAGAATCCAGAACTATGCAACAACAAATAGAAACAACTAAAACTTTAAACATCATGCTTCATAAGGTATACACTACTTCCATGTGTCGAACTAGTGTGTATACACACTTTTACCAGAGGGAACCAGCGTACATATCTGTAAATTCCAATTTATGATGTATACACTACTTTGATATGATGAACTAGCATGTATATGCTCTTTTACTAAAGAAAACCTACGTACATATCTGTAAATTCTAACTTAAAACATCACAACTATTCTAGAATTCAATCATACCCAGATCATCACATTTACAGAATACAACACGTGTCAGTATTCAGATCTAGTATGTTCAAGATCAAACCACATAATGATAATATTTTTAAGCCTTTATGATCCCGATCCATCAACCTTCATCAGCCATAAAGGTGCCTCCTTAGATCAGATCAAGCAAACCATTAGAAGCTCATTAACCTGCATATATTATCCAACACCTCATAAGATATTCAAATACTTGCACACTTGGCCTAATGATCTTCTCCTCCTTATATAGTTTTAGGCCTTTCTCAATACCATGGACCAAAACTACTTATGACCAATACCTTGGACCAATTACCTTGGGTCAAATACCTTGGACCAAAAACTTTGTTTTTCCAATATATACGTGCTTTTCCTTCTGTGAAAGTGTGTGTGTATGTATACGCTCCTTTTGTTCATTAAACCTGTGTGTATACGTAGCTTGGACAAGGTGAACCTGTGTATACCTCTCTTTCTTCATTCTTTGTAGTCTGATCTGTAATTATTTGTTGTTGAACTATTGCACTATGAGTTTTCATCTTAGTGGGTTGCCATCAAGTACAATACCTGTATCATAGTGCCAACAATCTACCCCTTTGGACTTGATGGCAACAACAACACCCATACACTCTCCCCTTTTGACATCAGGGGCAAAGGGAGGACCAAGATATTCTCTCCCCTATGTTGTTCATACTCCCCTTGAGCACAAGCAGATTTTGCAAAAAATATTCTCCAAAAGACTAACATGACTCTATAACTCAACTATGTGAGTATGACCTTCCTATCACCAATGACTCATACATACATCCATCTCCCAGCCAAGTGGGGATATACCAATTATTTATACATGACATAATTACATAATCCAACCCATGCAAAGTGGGGATACAAATTACATCATTTGTCCAATAGGACTCATTCAAATGTATGAGAAGACATACCACACCCTAGACTTTTACATATCTTAAGCAAAAAAGGTATAAATATTTGAAGTCATAGCTAGACTCAGCAACCATAATGCCAACAATGCAGAAAGTGAGTGAAGGCTAATGTTGCCCCTGAACCTGTGCTACCTGTGCATTGTTAACAAGTCAATGATCAAGAAGTCTTTGTCAGTTAGATAAAAAATAATGAACAGAGCATAACATCAGATAGAGCACCCATATCAGAGCCTGCCCCACTTCTTTTTTTTTTTGTCTGAAAAACATACACGCTCCTTGACCCACAGAAAACTACGTGTGTACGCGACTATACTTCATGAAACATGTGTATAATAACCTTTCTCTGAGGAACTGGATTTAACAGAAAGAAGATGCAGCAACTACTCCCAGCCTTTGTCTGAGATATTCAAATGTTTCTCTAGGTAGTGGTTTAGTGAATATATCAGCAACATGGAAAATTTAGGGGTGAATGTTTTCCCTTTGGAAAAATTAAGGGGTTTTAAATTTTTAGTGGGCAAATATTTTGTATCATAGTACATTTTTACAAATCACCTCAAATAGCCCACCTTATTTTCAGGGAGAGGGTAAAAAAGGTAAATTTGGCCCTTGAAATTAGGAGTTGCAACCTTCCATTCGCCCTAATTTTCAAGAATAGGTTTTATTTAAGTGAATCCTATGGGCCAAATACCATATTTATAAAAGAGGTATGGTAAATTAATAAAATAAAATAAAGGAGGTATGTAAATAAATAAAACATTTTTTTATTACTTCCCATAGTCACCTTATATACATGCAAGGGTGTAAACAAATGAAAATATAAGTAAAGTGGAGGTATGGTAAATAAATAAAACATATTTTTATACTTACTCAAAAGGTATGGTAAATAAATAAAAATATAAATAAACTAGACGTATGGTAAATAAATAAAACCTCTTTTTATATTTAGCCCAAAAAGAGGTTTTAGTTAAGTGAATCCTATGGGCCAAATACCATATTTGTAAAAGAGGTATGGTAAGTTAATAAAAATATAAATAAACGAGAGGTATGGTAAACAAAGAATTTCCTTTTTATATTTACTCCATAAGTCACCTTATATTTACGAAGACTCAAAATATGCGTTATATTTAGGTGAAACCTATGGGAAAAATACTATGGGACAAATACCATGGGCTAGATTATTATTAATACCATGCAAAAAAACATTATTAAACCTAATATTAGTATTAATAAAAATAAAAATGGAACATGGTATTGACCCATGGTATTCACCAAAATGGCACATGGTATTGACCCATGGTATTCACCCCGAATGTAACCTATTTAAATGAGGGAATTAAACCAGCATAGATCCATCTTTACTCTGGATCTACTAACCCTGAAGAGGTATCAAATATCGTGATATTCAAACTAGCATAGAGTGAAAAAATATTTGATCCCTCTCGGGGCTTGTGGATTAAGAGTAAAAATGGATGTTGTAATTTAATGTATGTTAAACATTTTAGCTTGGTTAAAATAAAAAATTAAATAAAAATCAACTATTAATTTTATTATTTTTTATAAATTACTAATAGTAATTTTTAAGCTCCAGTTTATGATAACCCATGGTATTGATAATACCATGTTATTCATTTGAGCATAGACTATTTAAAGGGGAAATTCTATCATCTTAGATCCATCTTAATTCTGGGTCTACTAGTTTATGATAACCCATGGTATTGATAATACCATGGTATTCATTTGAGCATAGACTATTTAAAGGGGAAATTCTATCATCTTAGATCCATCTTAGTTTTGGGTCTATCAAGTGCTCAGAGGGATATATAGGTTGGTTTTTATGATAATGAAGATATTAAATAGACTTAGGAAATTATATTGTAAAAACATCTTAAGGTGAATGGTTAAAGCATAGACATTGGACAAGTATATTTGTATACTTCTTTTTTAAACTGAAACAAATCCAGGCTAAAAGGAATGGATTGATTGCACTAGTCATCCTTCTATAACTTTCCAACATATGTTGGAGTAAACAGATTGTAATTTGGGTAATTTTTCTAACTGCAAACATGAACATACTTATGTATTGGCAGGGTGGTTAAGAGGTCCCTAGAAGTGATGAATTTGAATTTTTCTTGGTTTTATATATATTGTTCGGTTTTTTCTCATGCTTTCTGTGAATGACACGGGGGAATTTTATCCTACACCCACTAGGTTATCAATATGTAATTTCGGTAATTTTGATTTCAAAAAATATTTTAAAGAAATGCAATGATTTCATTT
>APFE031303075.1:17618-47169 GCA_000404065.3 Pinus taeda
TTTAGTGAAAGACTCGCCAAGATCTTACAAGATTTTATAATTGAGTAAAATATTCGCCATGCTTGGTGAGAGATTCGCCAAAAAATTATATATACATATTATATTATTGATAAAATCGCCTTCCATTTTTTCTATATACCATGGAGATTCACCCATTTATTATACATATGAATTTAGGGGGGGTTCTTAAAATTTTCCCTAAGATTCAGCAACCTCCTCTTTGGAGGGAACATACTCTAATTTGACCTTTTGTTCAAGCACTTGTTCATGTAGAAAATAGTATTTTATGGGTATGTGCTTGGTCTTGGAGTGCATGACTGGATTCTTTGACATATTGATGGCACTTGTATTATCACATAGAATGGAGATGGGAGGAGTATATGTGATTTGAATGTCTTGCAAGGTTTGCATCATCCAAACTAGTTGTGTGCAGCAAGATGCAGTAGCCACATATTCTGCTTCAGGTGTAGATAAAGCAATTGAACTTTGTTTCTCGTTGAACCAAGACACTAACCTGGAACCCATATAGAATAAACCACCACTAGTGCTTTTTCTATCATCAACACTTCCTACCCAATCTGCATCTGTATATGCATGAAGAGTAAGATATGTATCTCTAGGATACCATAAACCAAAGTCCTGAATTTCTTGAAGATATTTGTAAATTCTTTTCACTGCCTGAAGGTGTGATTCCTTTGGATTTGCTTGGAATCTTCCAACTATTCCTACTGCATGCATGATGTCAGGTCAGGTACCTGTTAGATAAAGCAGACTGCCAATCATGGAGTTGTAAGTCAGTTGATGTACTGTTGTTGATTCATCATTTGAGCTGAGGCTACATCCTGTTACTATTGGGGTACATACAAGTTTAGAATCTTCCATTTCATACCTTTTCAAGATCTATTTGAGATATTTGGTTTGTGAAAGAAAAATACCATTTTTATTTTGTTGAACTTGTAGACCATGAAAATAGGTAAGTTCACCAAGCAAGGACATTTCAAATTCTTGCTACATTACTGAAGAAAAATTCTGACTCATGGATTCTTCATTGCTACCAAAAATGATATCATCAACATAAACAATGATAATTAGCAATTTATCAGTTTCAATCTTTGTATATATATTTCTATCTGCTAAACCTTTTGTAAAACCTTGTTGGTGTAGATATTTGTCAAGGTGGTAATACCAGGCCCTTGGAGTCCGTTTCGGACCATAGAGGGACTTTTTGAGTCTGCATACAAGTTTTGCATCATTTCCAGGAATGAATCCTTCTGGTTGTTCAATATAAACTTATTCTTCTAAATCTCCATTCAGGAAGGCTGATTTTACATCCATTTGGTATACTTTGAATTTCTGAAAGCTAGAAAGAGCAAGAAACATCCTTATGGCTTCAAGTCTGGCAACAGGTGCAAAAGTTTCTTCATAATCTATACCTTCTTGTTGAGCATATCCTTTACAAACAAGTATGGCCTTGTTTCTAATGACTTCTCCATTTTCATTTAGCTTGTTTTTGAATATCCATTTAGTTCCTATAATATTTTTGTCATGAGGTCTAGGAACTAATTCCCAAGTATTATTTTTTTTCAATTTGCTCAAGTTCTTCACCATGGCCTTGACCCAACATTCATCTTTGCATGCTTCTTTTACATTTTGAGGTTTGGTGGAGGATAGCAATGCTAGATAGCTTGAGGTCCATGTAATGGTTCTTCTTGTTTGTACACCTGCCTCTTTTTCCCCTAAAATTTGAGTTTCTGGATGATTTTTCTGAACATACCTGGACGAAGTCTTTTCTTCTACCATTATCTCTTCTTCTAGTGCTTCATTGGTTTCCTTTTCAATATGATTTTGATTTGATGAGAGAAAATAATCCCCATCTTCTTCATTGTCATAATCTTTTGTTGATTCTATTTGTTTTGGATTTTTTCATGCTTCATCAACTACAACATCAATGCTTTCAACGATTTTTTCAAGTGTTTTATTATAACATTTATATCCTTTACTTCTGGAAGAATAACCAAGATGAATACCTTCATCTGCTCTAGGTTCAAATTTACCAAGTTTTTCATAAGACCTTTTGATATAACATTTTCTTCCAAAAAATTTAAAGTATTTTACAGTAGGAGTCTTACCATACCAAAGTTCATGTGGAGTTTGAGTGCTCTTTACTCGAACATTTTCTTGGTTGAGAATAGTTACGGCAGCGAATGCAGCTTCACCCCAAAAGGTTGCAAGAGTTCCAAATTCATCTAGCATAGCTCGAGCCATTTGTTGAACTGTTATGTTCATTCTTTGAACCACACCATTTTGCTGAGGAATCCTTGTGGTGGAGAATTACCTTTTTATTCCATGTTGTTCACAAAATTCAAAGAATTCATTTGAGGTAAATTCCCCTCCTAGATCAAATCTGAGGCATTTGATTTTTTGATATGATTCATTTTCAACCAAAGCTTTGAAGGCTTGGAACTTTTCAAAAGCTTCATCTTTATGCTTTAGAAGACCTATCCAACACATTCTGGAAAAATCATCAATGAACAAAATAAATTATTCTTCTCCACGAGGTGACTTTTTCCTTGATGGTCCACATAAATCAGTATGGACAAGTTCAAGAGGCTTACTAGTTGACCCTTCCTTTTCCATGAAGTGAGCTCTGGTTTGCTTGCCAATTTGACATGGTTTGCATATTGTATTTTTTGGGATGCTGATATCTGGAAGATCACGAACAACGTTAAATATGCATGCTTTTCTTATTTGAGAAAATCTTAGATGTCCCAATCTTCTATGCCACAACCAGTTTTCATCATTTTTTCTTAGATAGCACTATTGTTGTCCTCCCTTGATTATGTATAAGTTGTTTGGAGTTATTGTTCCTTTGATTACTATCTCTCCTATATCAAGCTCACGAACAACACATCTGTTTGATCGAAACACAACTTCATTTCCTTGATCACACATTTGACTAACACTGAACGGGTTATGCTTTAAATCGTCAACATACATAACATTTCCAACTTTAACCTTTTCTTTCAAGAAAACAAAGCCTTTACCTTTTATGACAGCAGGAGTGTCATTTCCAAATGAGACATTCTTTTCCTTTTCTAAGGCATTATATGAGTGAAGTTTTTCTTTGTCACCTGTCATGTGTTTTGAGCATCCACTGTCGATGTACCACTGATTTTCTTGTCCTTCTGCATACAAGGTTATACCACATCTTTCTGTTTGAGATTCTTTCATTTTCCATACCTTGGGATTTAATGGCATTTTTTCCTTTTGAAATGTTTTCCGAAATTTTCTCCTACATTCAGATTCTTCATGACCAAAGTTGTTACAGATTGAGCATTCTATTTCATTTTCAAGAGGAGAAAAGTTATTACAGGAAGTTCTCTTGATCCCTGTTACATTCCTCTGATTTTGCGCTTCTCTAGTCATGATAGTTTTGTAAGCAACGCATTGAGCAGCTTTGTGCCCAAAATTATGACATGAAAAACATTGCCCATTAAATAAGTTCCTGCGACTATTGAATCTATTAACCTGGTGATTGAAGTTTCTATTGATATTCATCTTTGGAGAAAATTAAGTATGATTTTCCCGAGGTTGGTTGTGGCTTCTATTCATCCTTGGAGTAAACTGAGTATGATTTACCTGGTGATCTGCTTTATGCCTTTGCTTACGTTTGTCATACTGTTCACTGGTCTTTGCTGCATCAAGATAGCTTTTGGTGGAGGTTGACGGCTTCTGTGATTTAGATGCTTCTTCAGTATATCCAAGACCTGTCTTTATCAGAGGAGAACGCTGAACTTTAATAATTTCATTTAAAGTTTCTAATCCTTTAGCAAATCTAAGATTGAGAGATTTCGTTTTCTCAAGATCCTTTCTTAGACCCACAATTTCACATTCTAGTTTTTCATTGTGTTTTTCTTTTTCAGTAAGTTGGTATGTCAAGGTATCTATAATCATATTCTTTTCTTCCAAACAGATTTTGAGTTTAGATATTTCTTCATGAAGGTATTCCTCTTCTAAAGCATCCCAAAAACTATCATCGTCATAATCCATGAGAATTCTATAATCATCACTATTAGATAAACCATCACTATCTTCTTCTAAACTATCCCAAAAATCATTGCCATCATAAGCCATGACAAGTCCATAATCTTGTATAGTTTCATCTTCATCACTATTAGATAAACCATCACTATCTTCATGAGTATAGTAACTCCTTTTATTCACAACTTGTTTTCTATTCCCTTTTTCATATTCCTTCCCTTTTTCATATTTATCTTTATGAGGACGTATGGTAGCATAATGACCGACTTTGCCACAAGAAAAGCATTTGAAAGGTAACTTACCTCTAACCTTCCAGAACCCCGTTGAAGTTTCTTGAAAAAGTTTACCTCATCTTCTTCTTCTTAAATATGTCCTGATTCATTGTGTTCTTCCTTTCCTTTTGATGAGGCTTTAAATGCGGCTTCTCTCATATCTAATGGTCCTCCTTTTCTCATCTCAAAGACAGTTAGGATTCCGTGAAGCTGTGTCATAGTGATATTTTGCAGATCCTATTTTTATTCTATGGCAGACAATTTGGATTCAAATTTAGCAGGCAAGGATCTCAAAACTTTCTCAATTAAGGTAACTTCCTTTATTTCTTCACCCAGATTCTTCATATAATTAACAACCTCATCTATATGTAAGAATTAACTAGCTATACTTTCATCATTATGCATCTTAAGAGTTTCATAATGAATTCTGAGAGTTTGAAGCTTAGCATGTTTTACCTGAGAGTCTCCTTCGTAGCTCAGAACGATTTTGTCCCATATTTCTTTAGCTGATTTGAGCTACATGACTTTGACAAACTCTGATGGTGATAGACTTCCCAATAAAGTATTGACAACTTTGGCATTGGTTTCATATTGCTTTTTACCTGCCGTATCTGTAGGAATTGATATTGGAAATGTATATCCTCATTCCACAATTTCCCAGAGATCTGTTCCAAGTGATTGTAGATAGGATGTGGTTCTTATTTTCCAATAAACAAATTTGCTCCCGTCAAAGATTGGTGGCCTGATCGATCCCATGCTTGCTTGATTATTCATGATGATGGATCTCCCTTCAAGCGATCAAGCTTCTTCTGAAGGACCTGCTCTCATACTAGTTGTTGGAAATAATACTAAGAGGGGGGGTGAATTAGTATTATCAGATCAATTATTTTATTTCCCAAACAAATTTATATACACTACTTTAGTGAAGTGAACTAGTGTGTACATGCTACTATGCTTAAAGAAACCAATGTATATGCAGAGAACTTGTGATTTAGACAGTTTATCATGTGTTGAGCTTAAACCAATATATCAGAGATTTATTAGATAGTGCAGTAAAAGAAAAATAAAGTATCACACATAAGCAACACACATGAACACCAAGATTTAAGATGGAAACCCAATGTGCGTGAAAACCACTTGTTGTTGTCGTCTCTATCTTCTTTTAATGATAAGAAAATATGTTTACAACATTGCACTGGTGCAGACTCATACCAGTACGTAGGCTTCTACTTGCAGAAGGTTACAACCTTCTCTCATTTTCTAGCTTCTACTAGTCAAGGGAGCTACAACCCCTAGCTCTTGTACTAGCTGATATGATTGCTAGTACGTAGGCACTAACCTATAGAAGTTTATGACCTTCTTTCTTCCTCTAGGGGCTACGTTTCATAAATTTTCAGACGGATGCTCTTAGTACACAACAATACACATGAAGGCCTCGTTTCATCCAATTTTGCTACTGGACCCATCAACAACATTGAAACTCAGAAAATCATAAATGCAATACAACCATCAAATACATCTGCATCAACCATTTATTTAAACTCAATCATCACTTTCTGAATCAACCACAACTGAATTAATCAATCACTGACAACCCATCATCACTGAAGCAAACCACAATCAATCAATCTGATCATTCATAACACCGTCAACAGAATACAGTCACCTAAACACAAAGCAGAATCCAAAACTCTGCAACAGCAAACAGAAACAACTAAAACTTTAAACATCATGATTCATAAGGTATACGCTACTTCCATGTGTCAAACCAACATGTATACCCACTTTTACCAAAGGGAATCAACATACATATCTGCAAATTCCAATTTATGATGTATACACTACTTTGATATGATGAACCAGCGTGTATATGCTCTTTTACTAAAGTGAACCTATGTACAGATCTGTAAATGCTAACTTAAAACATCAGAGCTATTCCAGACTTCAATCATACCCATATCATCACATTTACAGAATAAAATGTGCATCAGTATTTAGATCTAGACTGTTCAAGATCAAACCACATAATGATATTAATACTTTTAAGCCTTTATGATCTCGGTCCATCAACCTTCATCAACCATAAAGGTGCCTCCTTAGATCAGATCAAGCAAACCATAAGAAGCTCATTAACTTCATATATGATCTAACACCTCATAAGATATTCAAATACTTGCACACTTGGCCTAATGATCTTCTCCTCCTTATATACTTTTAGGCCTTTCTCAATACCATGGACCAAAACTAGTTATGACCAATACCTTGGACCAAATACCTCGGACCAATTACCTTGGGTCAAATACCTTGGACCAAAAACTTTGTTTTTCCAAGATATACACACTTTTCCTTCTGTTAAACTGTGTGTGTACATATATGCTCCTTTTGTTCATTAAACCTGCGTGTATACGCAACTTAGACAAGGTGGACCTACATATACCTCTCTTTCTTCATTCTTTGTAGTCTGATCTGTAATTCTTTGTTGTTGACCTATTTCACTCTCAGCTTTCATTTGAGTGAGTTTCCATCAAGTACAGTACCTGTATCATAGTGCCAACAAAATGTTGACCTCAAAATTTTGGCCCAAGTTCCCCTTAGCTCCTCTAGCTGTTGGCTGAGTTCGGACCCCTATTTGACCCCTTAGATATTCCCAGAAAATTCTATAAAATCAGGAGTGTGATCCTTGCCCAAAACACAGACAAACTCTGAAAGGGTTTCCTTTGGTTCCAACCTTCAAAAATTGACCCTTCATAGCTTGGACCTCCTCCAATTTTGAATTTTGTTGTTGTGATTGATCTTGTAAATATCTACTCTCCTAAATCCAATAATCCTCCTCAAATGGCCCTCCAAATGATCTCCCAGCCTCCTAGATCCAAAATTCCCCTGATGGTGTTGCCCCAAAGAGTCTCACTCCAATGATTGCACAATCATGGAGGAGATGATGCAGTCCTGCATGTGATGAAATGAGAGTTGCGTGTAGGATGGCCCTCTTGTCTGTAGCTGCCCTCTATACTCCTGAAAAATAATGAAGGATGATCCTGTCTCCCAAACTTCCTGGAGTGCCTCACATTGTGACTATGCAATCCCTGCATTGTTGTTACTCCCCATGCTACTGGTACTCGAATTACAACTATTCTAACTCGTCTCCTTGCTGCTGCTACGAAATAAAATGAAGATGAACTCTCTTCTTAGGTTAACACTCGAAGTCCACCGAAGTAAGGGTTTAGATCTTCGCTTAGAGACACTCGTGTGCTAAAAAACATAGTAACCTGGCTAAGCAACTCGAGCAACTAAGATTGAGTTCAATATGTCACAAGATACCAAATGAGGTTGAGCCTCCTCTATTTATAATTTGTGGGCCTCTTTTCCCATGTGGGCCCCCTCCAACTAGAAATTCAACTTTCCCTCCTTATTCATTCATACTTCCCTCTAAGTTGGTGCATATTTCCTCATATGGGTGGCCCCCACGCTATGCCAACAAACCATTTCAGCACCTTTTTCCTTCCTAAGTCTTTTCCAAAAATCAAATCGGTCCCATGGCCTCCAAAATTGTTAAAATTGTAGAATAAATAAACCGGTAACAATTTAATTTTAGAAGGGAAATTACAATCCTCCCCTCCCAAATGTTACTTTTCGCCAAGCAACTTCAACACCAGATGCTCACGTTTTTGTTCACCCTCCCAGGTGGCATCCTCATTCGGCAAGTTACTCCAATGCACTAAAAATTGTTTTTACTCCAACAATGCTTGAACAAGCACCTCCTTTATCTGATAATTATCTCTATCACCATTAGTAATATCAAGGTCCCAAACATGTCGTTTAGTAACTTTAGGTCCCTACACTATTCTAACATGAAAAAATCCCTCAATACCAGGATCCCAATCCATCTTGTCCCACCTGAAGCTCCCCTCACTCCACTCACTATCTTGTCTAGTATAAATACCAGAAGTCCCTCGCGTCATCTGTGACTCTCTAAACCCTAAAGGAAGATCTGAGTGACCTCCCCCTATTGTAGCCAACTGACCCCTAATGGTCGTTGAGCTATCTAGTACTATGATGTCTGGGTCCCATGCTAGCCATATAAGGGTGTTGCCATGTTGTCGTTGCACCACTTTGGCTCTAGCTAACTTCCCACCATGCATACATTTTATCCTCCTCTCCTAGAACTCGATAGTGGAATACTGATAGAGGTGAGACAAATCCTACCCCAACATCTCCATGACACCAAATTTTACCCATCAAAATCTAACTCCAAACTGGTGCATCCACATATAAATCCTGCCTCGCCATCCAATGAAGGCCACTGTGTACCTGCATGTTCCAATCCCATAGTGAAGTAGACCACTCTCTACCATGACTCCGACCATCACAAGATAGAGTGATCTATCAATCAACTGAATCCCTGCATCCCCTAGTTGGACCTGCTACAACATAGCTCTGACAACTATAGGAATCCATCCATGCCTCATCTCTAGTCCCTGCATGTGATCAATATATAGGCTCCATATATCATGGGATAATCTGATGCATGTTGATATACCATGTGCCTGCCATTATGTAGTACCGATTATCACTAGAAACCACATGTTCCAAATAGCTACCCCATGAATGAAACCAAAATATGGGTATCTGATACTCATAATCGACTCAGGGTATGTGGATCCCTCTTGTCCTTGCTAACCATCTCCTCTAGGTCTTCCATCCACCCTCTCAATAATGTACCAATATAAGGTCTGGAGCCCAGACATATACTGGGAAGATACCTTAGTCATACCTAATATCCTTTACTCATTCTTGGTCCCAGCATGCCCTGATAAAAGAGTGACACATGTCTACCTCATGACTAGCTCCCTCGACATAGGCTCGGTGATGAATGATATGCCACCCCTGCAGATGATCACATCATCCCCCAACCTATGGTTGTTAACTGACGCATCAACCCAATTCCACTACTGAAAAGTCTCCCCCCTAGAGTGTTGAGTGCCACCCAAATCTCTCAAGTGAGCTCCTTGTCCCCCACCACTCATGCCCAAAGTGCAGAAATTCGACAACAAAATCAACTGCACCCATGAGGGATGTAGAAGAGGGTCAAGCATGTGAGTCCCTGCAAATACTGTCAAGTATCGCTCATATGTGTCCCCATCTATCCTCAGTGAACTACGCCCAAAGGTATTCCCGATGTTTCCGTCCAAGGGTCTCCCTAGAGGCAACACTCCCAAACCTCGTTGTGCAGCACTATACACCTCTACATACCACCGATCATCCTAGTACTCCTGGAAATGCCACTTTACACCACAACCTACCCCCGTGCACCATTGGATACCCTCGGCTATGACTATACCATCCTGTAATGGCCTATGTCCTTCCTGTGTCATTGTACCTGTCACTCCACGTACGTACTCAATGTGATCTGAGGCACTCCCACTCCACAATGCAATCCAACATACTATGACACGTCCCCATGCGTCTCCATGCCCATATGCAGATCACTGCTCTATGCTAGATTCTCCTATCTGTCCCTGAATGGGATGGCCTAAAGTTGTGTCCATATGTGCCAGCCCACATCCAACTTGTATCATCACCTCCACTATCGCATCACCATGCTCTCAGATGAGGTCGCCTCCTCTCCAAGTCCTCCCTAAGGGACCATAGAAGTGAATCTTCCCAGGTGTCAGCAGTGATGCCACCACTTCTTTTCTCCTCCATGTCCCACACAAATGTGAAGAATCCCCAGCTCCATACAAGGCACTGTCTAGTTGCCTACCAACAACACCTCCTTCGACAAACTTGTAGTAGAGTATGTTGATCACCCAATGATCCTATGTACATATTCCATACCAAGACAAACAAAAGAGTCTATCCATAAATTGGTTGGCCACTGGTGCTGACCAGGACTCCCCTAGTGAATGTGCACACTCAACTGCTAGGTCAACTCTACCATCCAGGTTGTAGTCAACTGGCATACTTGGGAAATGATAGGTAGTCTAACTAGGAACCCAATGACACTCTATGTTGCCGGTATCCCCAGTGCCTAGAAGCTCCTGCTAAGATACACCCAAGTCCACCACCCTCTCCATAACCCACTTCACAGGGTACCAACTCAGAATCTCTCACCATCCAACCCCAAGAAAGGGATTGAATGCACGAAATCCTGCACATAGAACAACCCCAGCATGTGGGTGTTGCACCCTATGCAACTCAGGTCGTCTCATCTTGCTATCCTAGTATCCTAGTTAATACATGAAATCTGACTAGGTAGCTCTGTCTCTCTCTGTCCAATGGGCCAAGGTAACCTAAAAATGCTGCCAATTGCGTCTATGTATGCCCGAAGAGGGCTGCTCTCATGCCCCAATGTGCACTCTAGCTGCACCAGTAGAGAATCCAAATGCTCCTCAACGTGAGCCAATTTGGTTGTGGACTCGGAACAAACCACTATCATGCCCTCCAACTCCTCATTCTGCTACAAAATAGCCTCACGCATTAACACAATCTTCCTTTGTAATGCTAAAAGGTTGGCCTAAAACGTTTGGAGCTATTGTGGCCACCTATCACTTGTAAACTTGGTCACAACTCTAGATACCTCAATTATTGTTGGCATCTCATCCATGGGTGGCACCCCCTCAACAAATGTCTCTATGTGTGTACGATCTATCCTCTCCACCAAGGTGTCAACTAGGGCTATCAAAGAGGTCTCTAATAAAGCTGACTCCAAACCCACACCGGGTATATCGATGTGCTTCTCACCATCATGTGGACTCTTAGCATCATGTTCAATCTCCTCCTTAGGCTCTTGATATCTAAAGCCAAGTATCTACCAGTAAAATCCCCCCTTGGTCTCGCCCTCTAACCGTTTATGTCTTACCTGCTCCTTTTGAGGAGATCTAGTACCCTGATCTAGTCAGCTTTGCCCACATGATGTAGATGGTTGTACCCCACAACCTGCTCACCTCTAATGTCTTTGTTGTAAGGGTGAGGATGGGTTTCATCTGCTACCCTCTTCAACTGGGCCAACCTCTCTTCATCCCAATAAATTTACCCCAAAATTTTTGCATATTGGATTTCCCTTGAGACATTAGTTTGTCTCTGGTTTCACCTGTCACTGTGAACTCATACCCAAATCTTCCATGATCTTCTGGCTAATTTCCTACAGCTAGGCTAATATCATGCTCTGATACCACTGTAATGTTCCAAAATAGGAAAAATAGTGCTATGTAAAGCAAAGAACAAAACAATGCCACAGAATTTGAAACATTCAGTGCACACCCATAAAAAGTCCAAGAATAACCAACAGATGAGCCATTTTATTATAATTTGGAAGAAAATTTCAATAATGTGGAAGTGGTGCACATGGTCTTGTCTCAATGGAAAGTGTGATCAAGCCTAGGTGGTAATATGTCAAGCCCATACGGCACAGATAACTGTTGCAATGATGCCCTATGCTGCCCTTGTGAAACTGTGTTGTCTGCTGCAAAGATGTTGTTGGAAACCCCACCTTTGATGCTCAGAAAATTACAAGAAATTAACCTCGGCCTCTCCACCAAATACCCAGAATAACCCATAAGGAATTGGCCAAATGTTGACCTCAGAATTTTGGCCCAAATTCCCCTTAGCTCCTCTAGATGCTAGCTAAGTTGGGACCCCTATTTCACCCCTTAGATCTACCCAGAAAATTCTATAAAATTAGGAGTGTGATTCTTGCCCAAAACCTATAAAGGATTTCCCTTGGTTCCAACCTTCAAAAATTGACTCTTCACAACTTGGCTCTCCTCCAATTTCGAATTATGTTGTTGTGACTAATCCTATCAATCTCTGCTCTCCCAACTCCAACAATCCTCCTCAAATGGCCCTCCAAATGATCTCCCAGCCTCCCAGCTCCAAACTCCCCCAGATGGTGCTACCCTAAAGAGTCTCACTCCAATGACTACACAGTCATGAAGGAGATGATGCAGTCCTGCATGTGATGAATGGGAGCAGTGTGTAGGATATCCCTCTTATCTGTAGATTCCCTATATACTCTTGAAAATGATGAAGGATTCTCATGTCTCCCCAACTTCCTAGAGTGCCTCACGTTGTGATTGTGTAATCCCTACACTATTGTTACTCCCCATGCTGCTGGTACTCAACTTACAACTATTGTAACTCATCTCCTTGTTGCTGCTACAAACTGAAATGAAGAAGAACTCCATTCTAGGGCTAGCACTCGAAGTCCACCGAAGCAAGGGTTGATATCTCCGCTCGGAGACACTCGTGTGCTAAAAAACATAATAACCTGACTAAGCAGCTCAAGCAATTAAGTTTGAGTTCAATATGTCAAAAGATACCAAATGAGTTTGAGCCTCCTCTATTTATAATTCGTGGGCCTCTTTTCCCATGTGGGACCCCTCCCTTTCCCTCCTTAATCATCCAAATTTCCCTCTAAGGTGGTGCATATTTCCTCATGTGGGTGACCCCCACTCTCTGCCAACAAAACATTTCTACTCCTTTTTCCTTCCTAAGTCTTTTCCAAAAATTACATGGGTCCATGGCCTCCAAAATTGTCGAAATTTTAGAATAAATAAACCTGTAACAATTTAATATCGGAAGGGAAATTACATGAGGTTTGTCAAATATCCAAGTTCAAACTTGACAATATGGAAAAGGTGTAGAGCATGGATATTTCGAACAGCAGCAACAACAGAAGTTGGACCTTCTATAAGCAAGCCTACATAGGGATCACAAGTTATCCAGTGAAAAATGGCCACCTGTTTTATTTTATGAAATATTCAAAAAATTGTATTTGTAATATTGACACAGTTTTGTTGTTAATTTTATAAATTTTGAGTCTTGAGAAGGCCTGAATAGGACTTAAAGTAGTTTTAATGTTGTTTTAGAAGTTTTTGATAGTTAACAATTTTTATAACTATCACCATTGTAATGCAACTACAAAAGAAACTTTGGAGGAGCTTTTGGGGTTTTGAATTTCTGACTTCAGAAGTGGGATTTTTTGTGTAATGTTTCTATCTTTTTCGAGATTAAATAAAGCTTTCAAGGTGATTCCAAGCAGTATTTGAAATTGATATGTGTTTTCGTTCATTGTAAGTCATTTATTGTTCTTTATTCTATGCAAAAGAGTAATGAAACTGATAGTTGTTTTGAATAATAAAAATTTATTGCACTTACAATACTTTTAATCATTAAATTAAATAACCTTAATAGGTGATCCTCTTTTCAATAAGCTCATTTTTCTCTCTTTCATATTTTCTGCTAAGGTATTAGATAAAATATTATGCAATAAGTAGCCTTATATTCTGGGCCTTTTATCATTTCTTTCCATCACCCTGCTACAACATTGAATCATTTTCATTACCAGTGAGGCCATGTTAAAAATTGATTTTATCCCAAAAGGTTCTCTTCACATTACTTGTGAAACACACTTCTGAACTATTATAATGGGACAAGAAATAAAATTCACTATCTTTTTATATGGATGTTCTAGGCACTGACCTCTACTAAGCTAGGGGTTATCTCTAGGGTTACAACATCTTTTGGTGTCGTTGTCGAGGATTGAAAAAGGAAGTTATTTCTCCATGGGTTTCATTTGAAAACCATTTCTTTGTTTGGTGAGCAGAGAAAGTGTGTTGGCTGATATTTCTCACAAAGAGTGAGTGAATATAGTAGTCCTGGCTCCCATAAGGCCTCACATGAGATCAGACACCTCATAACAAAAATCCCCAGTTTTATCTGATCCTAGAAAATTGGTTTCTCGAGGGGTTTTGAGATAAAAGTCTCTAGCAACTCCAAGTCCTACTTTGTCGTCCCCTCGTACTATTTCTTTGTCACAATCCCCTAAAGGTCATAATCCAGAATAAATTATAAAGAAAAATAATTTTTCTGAAGGCACTTTCATTTCCACTCAAGACATCTTTCTTGAGCCTACTCTTGAAGAGAAGTTCTTTGAGTTTGTTTCCTTTTATTTTCCAGTTATTTCAGAATTTGAAGAAATAAAAATAGTTGATTTTTCTACTTCATACGAGATTGTCCCTACAATTTCTCAACCAATTCCTATATCTGTGGTTCCACCTCCTCCTTTTGTATTTCAAGCAAGAAACCCTTTTTCTCCCCTCCATAATCAAAACATGGTGATTCTTGGTTTTCTTTTGAATCAATATTCTCCTTTAAATCTTCCCCAACCCATGAATGTTATGCCTCAAGATTATTTAAAGTTACTAGCAAGATTCATGGGAGAGGATTAGATAACAACATAAAAACATGTGGCAACTTTTTTCACTTTTGCATAAAATTTGAATGTGGAATATTTGGATGTTGTTATGGGGTTGTTTTTACAATCATTGGACATAGAAGCAAGAAAATGGTTGAATACCCTCCCAAATAATTCAATCAATACCTAGAAGGAATTGGAGAATTATTTTATACATAGATGGGGGGAAAGAAAGACCATATATATTTCTGAACTGAGTTTTAATGAAATAAAAAGGAAATAAATATGAAGGAGTCGTTTATTTCAGCAAAAGGTTCAATAAAATGTACAATAGTATTCCTATAGAAATAAAACCACCTCTTGCTGGTGCAAAAGCGGTGTTCGCAAGGGAATTTTGAGTCAGATTTTGTTTTAATTTAAGGGAAAGATGATCTCCTACTTTAGATAAAATTCAGACTAATGCATCAGAGGTTGAAGCCAATTTATTTGTAGCATGGAAAATCAAACAAATGTTTGGTGTGTGTTATATTCTGTCCACAACTACCCCACGCACAAGGGGGTCATAGGGGGGTGAGTGGTCCCCCTTGTACGTTGTGCAGGGCATAGCGAGGGGGGCAAGTGGTCCCCCTTCTATGTTGCGTATGGGGCAGAAATGGGGTCACAAGGGGGTTAGTTGCCCCCGATATTGGGGGGTTTTGAAGGGGTGGTAGCCCCCCTACACGGGATCTGGGGCAGCGCCCTGAGAATTTTTTTTGGACCCTATATTAGGTGGGCAGACCTACCTATGGTTTTTGCGTGGATTTCGCACATGGTTTTGGGCATGATGGTTTTGTGTCCATCGTATTTTGTAGATTTGGTCAAGGGAACTACATTTATCTTCTAATCCAGGGTTAATGGATTGGGGTTTATGGATGCTTCAGCATGTATATATATGTATTGTAACATAGAAAGGAAGATAAATAAAATCAATATGGTAGTCCCGGTTTTGGGGTCCAGGGGAAAATCTCTGTGTATATTTGTTTTATGTTTTATGCTCTCGCCATTGTTTATTTTCAGTTTTTTTAGAATTTGTATGCAGCTTATTTCTGTATAGGGTTAAAACCTACAACAAAAGATGAAGCAATTGACAAAAAGAAGGGAAAAGAAGAAGCAAGGCCTTATAATCATCCTAAATATTTGCATGAGAAAAAACTAGATGAGATGAAAAAAGTCATTAGGAATTTGTCCAACAAATTATTAAAGTTGGAGCTTGAAAATAAAAATCCTCCTAGATAGATTCAATAATCACATAATAGAAATTTTGATCCTCAATTTAGGAGACCACGATTGCATATTATGTAGAGGGAGAATAAAGACTAGGATCAGGTTCAACCTCCTTTGTACATTGAATATTAACAAGAAGAAGATTGCAGGAAAATCAATCTTCTACTTTGTTAAAGTAAGAAGAAGGAATGATGAATGATGAGGATTTAAATCTTTAGCCTCAAATTGGATTAGATGATGAAGAGATTGATGAATATTGTAGGAATTTTATAAATTTAATGCAGGCATAGTTTCATAATAAGTATGATCTCATATCAAGGAAGAGGTTGAGGACTCAGGATCATGTAGAAGACAAGTTAAAATAGACAACATAGAAATCTATGTCAAAAATGGATGAAAAGAGGAAGCATCCTTTGAGAACATTTCTAGTTCAACAAGGAGAGACTTCTAGGAGACAACAAATTAAGGTGACGCACAAGAAATAAATCCAACAACCTGTAATAAGTCAACAAAATTTGCAAAAAGAGAAGCTTGCAGAGGAGGAGTAGTCCAAAGTAGAAAAGGAGGCTTGTTCTTTTAATATTCAAAAATAAATAGAGAAGGTCAAAATACCTATTCCATTGACTGAGTTGGTGAAACAGTCTACTTACACAAAGTAGATTTCATATTTTATCAATTTATCTCAAACCAATGATGCAACAGATATAGTCAATTTGTAGGAGGAGGTTAGTGGTGATGTTTGGCCCTCATATGGAGGAACATGATTCTTTAGCACCTCCTTTTTATATCTCTCTTCTAATACATACTTTTATCCTTCACAATTGTATGTTGGATTCAAGCGCTTCTCACAATTCAATGCCTCTCTCTGTGATGAAGCAACTAAATCTCCATATCACCAAACCATACGAAGATTTATATTCCTTTGATTCTAAGAAATTCAAGTGTCTTGGGCTTATTAAAGACCTTGTGGTCTCTCTTACTCAAATTCCAGCCAAAAGTATTGTGATGCACGTGGCAGTGGTAGATATTCTAACCCAATTTGGAATGCTTCTTTCAAGATCTTGGGGAACTAAACTCGGAGGTGTACTGAAGCTAGACTTTACTTATGCCATAATCCCAGACTTCGATGGAGAAGAAAGAACACTATAAAGAGATTCAAGGTTTGTAAAGACTATCACGAAGGAAGGTTCAAGTAATTATCTTATTTATAGCCAAGAGAAAGATGATTTTTTTTGTTTTGTGTTGCAAGTACCTGAGGAAATTGCTAAAGATAAAAAGGGGCAGGCTTCTTTAGCAACCTTGAACAAAGAAGCAGTAGTAAGTGGAATTTGGAATTTATATTTTAATGGAGAATGTTCAAAGGAAGGGAATGGTGCAGGAGTTCTTCTGCTTTCCCCAAAAGGTGACATCATTCCTCTTTCTTACAAATTAGAATTTGATTCTACCAATAATATAATGGAATATGAGCTCTATTCTTGGTCTACAAGCTCCTAAGAATATGAAGATAGAATCTATTTTTGTCTTTGGATATTCTGAGTTAATTGTGAAACAAATCAAAGGGCAGTGCCAGATAAAGCACCCAAGGCTTAGAGCCTATCGGCATGAAGTTTGGGACCTAGTGGATAATTTATTGTTAGCTTTCAACATTCAGTTTCTGCCCAAGGTAGGAAACATATTGGTTGATTCACTTGCAGTGGCAGCCATCACCTTTAAACCTCCACAAAATCCTAAGTTGAGGTATGAAGTTGAGATTCGAAATAGACCTTCAATACCAGACAATGTTAAATATTGGCAGGTATTTGAAGATGATGAACAAATTAAAAGGTTCTTGGATGTGGTAGGTGAATTTTCTAATTCGGAAATTGATCAAGAAGCAGAAGTTGAAGATAATGCAGAGCAAGGAATTAAAGATGAACCACATTGGAAGAATTCCATGGCTGGCTAGAAAATTGTTCAATTGAAGTGTAATTTGGTTCCCAAAGGTCTAGTACCCTTGGAAAAATTATTTGATGCAAAATTATTTTCCCATAACTATCAATAAGCAGAGTTGGGAGGATAATGTTGAATATTATGACCTTGGAACTGAACAACATCCCAAACTTGTCAAGATGGAAAAACGTGTTTCTAAGGATTATAAGCACAGGTATGTGGACCTGTTTAAAAAATATATTGATGTTTTTGCATGGTCTTATGAAGACCTCAAGGTTTATGATACAAACATCATACAACATAAGATTCCTTTGAAGCAAGGGGTCAAACCATATAAACAAAAGTTGAGACAAATAAACCCCCAAAAGTTTTGTGTTCAATAGAAAATCAAGAGAAGATATTATTGCAGGCAAAAATAATTTTTCCTTTGAGGTATTCAAACTCGGTTGCTAATTTAGTACTAGTGAGGAAAAAAATGTAGAGATAAGGTTATGCATAGATTTCAGAAATTTGAACGTAGCCTCACTGAAGAATAATTAACCCCCCCCACCCAAAGATGGATCACATCCTACAGAAAGTGACATGATCTTCCTGATTATCCATGATTGATGGTTTTTCAGGTTATAATCAAATTGCAGTGCACCTAGATGACCAAAAGAAAACAACTTTTACAACACCATGGGGGACTTTCAAGTATGCAAAAATGCCATTCGAGTTGATGTATGTTGGTTCAACCTTTCAAAGGGTTATGGATATAGCCTTTGTAGGAGAAAAGGATAAATTCTTGGTTAATTATTTAGATGACATTACAGTGTTTTCTAGACCTGATGAAGATCATTTGAAACACCTTCAATAGACTTTTGAGAAGTGTAGAAAATATGGGTTATCATTAAATATGAAAATGGCTCATTTTTCTTTGAGAGAAGGGAAGTTGCTTGGGAATATTGTATCCAAGGATGGGGTGAAAATTGACCCAAAACAAGTAGAAGAAATCAGTAATATAGCTCTACTTAGAAATAAAAAAATAAATTCAAGTTTTCTTCAGAAGAATTAATTTTCTGAGGAGAAATATTCCTAATTATGCATAGATCGTTAAAGAAATCACTAATATGCTAAAGAAGGATGCAAAATTTAAATGAACCCCAGCAACCAGAGGATATTTTGCTAGAATTAAAAAGGCTTTTGGTGAAGCACCTAATTTGGTAAGTCTTGATTACCATAAACCTTTCCAACTTTTTTATTTTATTTCACCTTCTACTGGTGCAGTTGTTCTTTTACAGAGAAATTAGGACAATAAGGAGCAACTAGTATCAATTTTCAGCAAAGTACCAAGATATCTTGAGTTGAAGTATAACATTTTGGAGAAATGGGCCTATGATCTAGTTAAAGCCTTGAAGGTTTTCAAAACATATGTTTTGCAGTCTCAGATCATTCCATATGTACCAAAATCGGTTGTGAAAGATATGTTGATGCAACATGACAGTGAAGGAAGAAGGAGAAGTGGATAACCAAGATTCATGAGCATGACATGGAAATTAAGCCAACGAAGTTAATAAAGGGACAAGGGTTTAACAAATATTTTAACAAAAGCAAATTCCTAGGCGATGGGAATTAATTTGCTTGCAGAAATTTTAGAAGAAAAATCAGATGATGAAAAAGGTAAAGAGAAGGAACCAGATAACATAATTCAATAAAAATATCATGGTTCTAATTGGTATAAAAATATTGTTCATTACTTGTCATTTCTTAGCTGCCCAACTTCCCTAGACAAAACAAAATACAAATCCCTAAGATTGAAAGCTCAAAAGTATGTGATAACAAATGGAAAATTATATTGGAAAGATCATGCTGGTGTTTTGCCACTTTGTTTAACAGAGGGGGGGGGGGGGGGTAGGGTGGGGGACTGAAATTTTTAATGAGTATCATGGATGTGCATGTGGAGGACATCAAAATTGGAAGGTAAAATCACATAAATTCTTGAATTCTAGTGTTTATTTTCCTAATTTGTTTTCAGATGTTTACAGGATGGTTAAGAGTTGTAAAATGTGCCAACTTTTTTATGAGAAGAAAAAGTTAACACCACTGTCATTAACTCTTGTGTTCGTTGAGGAACCTTTCAGGTAGTGGGGACTGCATTTCATAGGGTAGATAAATTCACCTTCCAGTGGACAACACAAGTGAATTTTAACAACCACTTATTACTTTACAAAATGGGTGGAATCATTTCCAACAAGGAAGGCAATTGATACAATGGTAATCAAATGTCTAGAAGAAATTTTTTTGCAAGGCTTAGTTGCCCTAAAAAATTGGTTACAGACAATGCCCAAGTATTTAAATATGAAAAACTAATTAATTTTTCCCAGAATTACAATGTCATTATTTCTCATTCTACCATCTATTATGCTCAAGGAAATGGGTTGGCAGAGTCTTCAAACAAAGCTCGGGTAAGGATACTCAATAAAACAATTCTAGAGAATAAGAAGAATTGGGATTCTTAGCTAAAGTTTTCCTTATGGGTAAACAAAGTGACTACCAAAAGTTTCATTGGTAAGTCATCCTTTCAATTAGTGTATTGAACAATAGCTCTTTTTCGTAATCATCTAGCTAAGCCAGTAGTTGCACTCATTCAAGATGTTGAGGAGGAACCAAATGCATTAACTCAAAGGATTAACCAACTAGTAGAACTGGATGAGAATAGAGAGAAGGTGATTGAAAATTTAATTAGCTATCAAGAAAATATGAACCTTATTTTTGACAGAAGTGCCAAGGATATAATATTTCATCCTAGAGACCTTGTCTTGAGATGGGATGTTAGAAGGGAAGATAAAGGCAAGCATGGAAAATTTGATCCTCTGTAGTTTGGACCTTTCAAAATAGTAGAATCCAGAACCAACAATACTTTCATTCTGGAAAATTTGGATGGAGAACTACTGCAATTGCCTTTCAATGGGAATTATTTGAAACACTTCTTTCATTAAGCATCCAGCATTAAGAATTTTTTAATTTCTTTCATTGTAAATATCAGTTTGATCACTTTAAGTACCCAGTGAATTTCATTGTATTGCTTCATGCTATGATATGATTCCATGCCCAAAGTGAAGGCACTAATCTATGGTTCTTAGTGTTTTGTTGCAAAACACTATCTCGATGTGGAGCCATATGTTGTAGCTCATTTTCATTCATTTTAAAAATTGAAAAACAAAAAAATATATATTTCAAAAAAAAATCTCATAAAGAAAATTTCAAAATTATTTAGGGTGATACTTTGTTTTCGAAGAATAATAGAGGTGGATTGACTTCAAACTAAGATAGTGTAGGATTAAAGAAGATTTATGATTGGAGGGGCCCAACGGGATTCCAAAGGTTGAAAGGTTTAACAGTCAGGAACATTTGTCGTGCGGTCTCATTGGAGATGTCGGGCCTTCTCGATGGAAGAAACCCAACATCACAACAAGCGTGCAGTTTATTTTCGTGTGTGCCTGCGCAAAGAAGTCATCGTTAAACCACTGACTTATGATCAATGAAGGAGATGTATTGTGACATCACCTGCATATGGTCCCACCTACCACCATGGGTGCTCCCATGAATGGTAAGGGTATGCTATCGAAGGTTTGCGACAAGCGATCGTGATTGAACCATGTCACTTACATATCACTACCATGTCATCCAACTCCACCACATCATCCATGTCATCAACACCACATCATTCCGTACACCTGTTTCTTTCACATTCAATTCTATTTGTCCTCACCTTTTCATGTTTATCCATAAAACCATGTTTATTACTTTCACAGTTCACATTGTTTATTCAATTTTTTGTGCATCCATAAGCACATTCACATCTTTCAGCTCATCAATTTGGACTCCAACGTCACCTAGAAAAATCCAAGTATTTATTTATTGTTTTACCTTCACTTAGTCATTTAAAATTTTGAATAAAGTTTCAATGGAAGGCTCTGCAACCCATATTCCCCCCATGGACACAAAAAGAGACATTTTAGACTCTGTCTACTCATTGAAATTGATGGAACTCCGCCAAAACGGTTTAGATTTTCAAATAGATTCCCCTCTATACTCTACAGCCATAAGGTTAGGCTAATTTTCTACCATAATCCCTCATACATATGTTTACCTAGAATTCATTACTTGGTTGGTCTCTTCCTTGTATCCTCAGAAGTATTTTGTAATGAATGCACTAGGGGGGAATATATTTCAAGTCTCTTGCCTCATTAATCTAGCAAGCTCTTTATTTTCCACCTTTAGAATGTTGTACTTCATTTTCATTGTCTGTAAGAGATTATTCCCAATTGTCATTTTATCTTATGCCATCATGACAAAATTTATCTATTGAACAAACTCAACTTCGCCTAGAAACTTTTGATGAGCATGTTAAGCCAATTTTACAAGTAATTTCCATGGTTCTAGGAAGAGAGATTACTTATATTATTGACCTTGTTGTTCTAGGGATGTTTAATTTAGTCATGCAGCTTGAAACTGTTCTTAATATACCAAACTTATAGGAAGGGTTAGTAAACTCTCAATTGTCAAATCTGAGTCTTACTAGTTGTTTCATATTTCCATCATTATTGACCTACCTCTTCCTTTGCATCCATGTGGAAAGATTCATGTACTTAGGCCTAAACGTAATGGATTTACACAAAAATAAGAAGTTAGTTGTAAATTGGACAAACATTGTAAGAAGTCACCCTAATCATGAAGGTTTTGTATATTCCACTTCTTCTTTCATGTTGGTTGTCTATTCCATTATAAACAGCTATGTTCCACCATTCCTCTTGCCATGAGCTCAATCTTTTCAAAGCATAGCAAGGATGTAAAAGTAGGGGATTGGTTTCAGTTTGTTGATTATATTGAGATCAGATTATATGGAGCAAAGGTTGCCCCTTACAAGATTCCTTCTTTTGTACTAATGAGACTCTTTGCTTTGGAATTCGTTAAACAAAGTTCCAATGTAGATCAAGTTCATTTTGTCCCAGCAATGAAGGGACATTTATTCAAGTTTCCCATGACTATTAGGCCTTTTACTGTTAATAATATGTAGGTCATTGAGAAAGTTGAGAAAATGCTTCAGAACATGCAATTTCAGCAAGGGGATAAATGTCCCTATGACTCTCATCGTGTTATTTCAAAAACAAGGGTAGAGAATTCTTATGCTCCATATACAAATGAATCTAGACCAAAAATTGAAAAGTTAGCTAATGCTAGTATCTGAAGCGGAAGAGGGAATGGATATTGAAAGTCATCCTACAAAAAGGATTGAAGAGATGAATTGAAGAGATTATTGATTTGGATGATGAAACAAGTCCCAGTTCTAAGAAAGAAAAGTTACACAAGGAAGAAAACGAGTATGAGCCTCTAGTTAAAAGTTCCTCCACTACATTTGGTTTCCAATTACAATTAGGTGAAGTGACATGCACACCTTCTTCCCCTATTCTTGAAGAGACTCCACAAAGTTCCATCTCAGTTTTAAAGGAGATATATGGATAAATTGAACAAAAGAATAAGAAAATTAAAGAAAATTTTATGTCTCATCTTGAAGCTCAGTCAGTATCAAAGTATCACACCAAGTTGTTATCAGCCATGGATTTAGAAAGGAATCAACTCAAACTTTTTTTTCCCATCCTTTAGTTTTAAATGTTTCTTCATTAGCTGGTTTCAAAACTATGAATCTAACTTTAGACACAATGGATATTCCATTTCTTGACAAAATAAACCTACATAGGAAAAGTGGAGAACTTATCTATAGTGACTTGAGTAAAACATCCCTTGCAGAGAGTAAAGCAAAAGCCTTATTAGCGAAGGTGGTAAATTAATTGAAGTTGGAAAAGAAAAAATCCATAGCCTTTTTTACTCAAAATGAAGATTTGAAAAAATTAATTGTCAATATTGGTGTAAATCTTGAACATAGATCTGTTATGCAAATACTTTTACATGTGTCAAAGACAGAAATTCAAGTGCTGAGAAAGAAATTAAATTTTCCTGCAGTATAACATGTTATGGCCCCAGAGGTAGTCCAAGCAGAAAAAGAAAAGGAGATTTTAACCAAAGAATTACTGGAGAGAAATAATGAAGTGTTTGCATTAAAAGAATTAAATATTAGCTTGCAACAAAAGTTGGATACTCATGTAGGCACCATTTTAGTACAACCAGATTCAAAAGATCTAGCTAATAATTTAACCAAGGTTATGACTAAGTTGAAAATTTCAAAGGATGAAATGAAGAAAATGCAGAGGAATTTGGATGACACAAAGGAGCTTCCAAAAATTAAATAAAGGCAGCTAACTATGGTGAAAGACAGTGCATCACAATAACAGAAAATTTATTAGGCAGCTTGTGATGAGATCAAAGAGTTGAAGGAGAAGGTAAAGGGGAACATGTCACTTATACAGGAAGAGAAATAATATGGAATGATATTATCCAAAAAGTAAAGGTTGTTTGGGATTATATGTTGATAGTAGCATAAGAGAAGATCATTGTCAAGGGACTAGAAAGCATCATTGTTGCCCATAAAGAGAAAATACAACAATGTGCCTAACTAGCAAAGAAGATGATTCACTTTCTTAATTCCAAATCATATCAGGAATTAAGAACTATGCAAGGTTAAGATAGAATAGAGATGGTGTTAGAAATAAATAAAATGGTGCAGAATAATTTATATTGGAAAATAATAGAGGCCAAGTTTGGTGAGATCAAAGTACCTATCCTAAAATTCAATACAAATTTTGATAAAAGGATGAGGGCAGTATTTCCCTCATGTTGGGATCAACGGGGAAATTTGCTTCCATGGGAGACTTATGAGACTTCTTTGGTATAATAAAAGAGTAAGATTGTTTCCTCTCATGAGAAAACAACAATTCGTAAAGGGTCAACTATTGTCAATTACCTTCAGAGAGATTTCCAAATATTAGGGTTAATTAAAACCCTTTTTACAGAGAGGCCATCATATAGTCGGATCACTAGTTTTAGGATGGCTCATACTAGTTTCGTCAAATGTCCATGTTCAGACTTGACAACATGGAAAAGGTGCAAAGCATGATTATTTCCAATAGCAGCAGTAGCAAAAGTTGGACCTTCTACAAGCGAGCCTACACAGGGATCACAAGTTATCGAGTGAAAAATGACCACCTGCTTTATTTTATGGATTATTCAAGACATTGTATTTGTAATATTGACATAATTTTGTTGTTAATTTTCTAAAAATTTTATTCCTAAGAAGGATCAAACAAGACTTAAAGTAGTTTTTAAGGTAGTTTTATAAGTTTATGACAATTAACAGTTTTTATAAATGCCACCATTGTAATGCAACTACAAAGGAGACTTTGGAGAACCATTTGGGGTTCCGAATTTCTGATTTTAGAAGTGGAATTTTATGTGTAATGTTTCTATCTTTTTGGAGACTAAATAAAGCTTTTCAAGGTGATTCCAAGCAACATTTGAAATTGATATGTGTTCTTGTTCATTGTAAGTCATTTATTGTTCTTTCTTCTCTGGAAAAGAGTAATGAAGTTGTTGGTTGTTTTGAATAATACAGATTTACTAAACTTATAATACATTTAATCATTAAATTAAATAACCTTAATAGGTGCCCCTCTTTTCTATAAGCTCACTTTTTTGTTTTTCATATTTTTTTCGAAGGTCTAAGACAAAATATTTTACAGTAAGTAGCCTTCTGATCTGGACCCTTTATCATTTATTTCCATCACGCTACTACAACTTTGAATCATTTTCATTACCACTGAGACCATATTGAAAAGTGTTTTTATCCTAGAAGGTTCCCTTCACATTACCTGTGAAACACACTTCTAAACTATCATAATGGGACATCAAATAAAATTCACTACCTTTTTATATGGATGTCCTAAGCACTAAAATCTACTCAACCAGGGGTTGTCTCTAGGGTTACAACTGAAAGCATTCAAGGATCTAAAACATCGCATATACTTCTCACTAGTCCTTACCCTACAATATCTGTAACAACCATTTGAGTTTGAGATAGATGCATCCAACTATCTATCATTGCATAACTCACTTAGCGAGGATATTCAGTGGCATATCATAGTGAAACACTCTCATATGACAAGGATATTTACTCCATAATGTAGGTATGTCGACAATGGAATCATTATATTCTAGGGAAGGAGATAATCATCCACACTTATCACAACCCTCTATAATTCATGCAGACACAAGGAAAGTTATAGAATGACCGCCATCATAAATGGCCCACATACATTCAACAATTCCACCTGAACATCAAGTACAAGAAGGGTGACACAAATCATGTCCCATATTTCCTTATTCAGCCCCTAGTTGTGACGTTAGCCACCTATTGATGATGTTGGATACCACCAACATATAGGGGTATCCTTGATGTGAAGTCCCAATTAGACCTCATATTGTTTGGAGTAGGAGCCCCATCCACAGTATCGTCTCGTCCACCATAAAACAAAGCTTAATATTGGTTTCAATGGATAATATAAGAGATTATATACATAAACCTTGAATGAGCAAGTAAGTTGACATTGTGAAGCACTTATTGCAGGATGTAAAAGGAAACCTTCACGAGGGGAGACAAGAAGCGGGTCTCTAAGAGGAAAGTAATAGTACTATCATAGAAGAGGCACATTAGAGCATGGAAAGATTCGTTCGTGAAATAGTTCACACAATGATATTAAAGAAAATACAAAAAAATTGAACAAGATGAGTAATGAAGCCACTGAAATAGTTCAATTTCCCCAGTACATATGAACACAACATATATCGTAAACATCCCAAGAATGGTCTTAAAACATTTACGATACATGCATGAAAATTCATTTTCTCATAGAACTTTAATTATAAGGTGAAAGATCCAATTACATCAATTACAATGGTGAACACTAGTTCCAATAGTGGAACATTAAGTCACTCTTTGCTTCTCCAAAGAATAGTTTTATCTCCTATGCCACGTAGAGAAGCCAAGACTAGCTCTCCAGATCTTAAGCCTCTAAAATCCATTTGCTTGAGTTATGAGGTTTCTTTTATAATGAGGAGAATGAACTTTCATATCCCCATGACTCTTGAATTACCCTGATCCAGGTGGATATTGGTGGCCACCTACCAAGTCCATCTGGACCCTGTTACACTGAAATTTGTCACCATGACTATCTACAGTCAATATGGCTCCATCAATAGTCATATTATCCTCCTTGTCAAGCCTTATACCTCTGCTCTCCATGTCAAACTTCAAAAAAGAGAGAAAGTCATTAAAAATCATGTTTATCTATGGGTACGCAGGTTCTCTCTACCTTGCCTGCGTGTACGCATCCCAAGCTCATTGTACCTACGTACTTGTACGCTCTGTCAGTCAAGGGATGGGTGCGTACTCCTGTAAAGGTCAAAAGGCGCGAGTTTCATCTTAAAAAAGTTACTTGTGGTCATTTCTAGAGCATTCTAGAAGATTGTTTGACGTGTATTGAGCGCCTCCAGATGGTTCATGCATGCCTATGAAAGAGGAACTTATCCCATCAAGAGAGGAACTACCCCATCCAAAAGAGGGGAGGAAAACTATAAATACAGGCATTGGGCCAGAGGAGGGGAGGTTGAAAGCTGAACATTCCAAAGGGTAGATGCTGCTGGAATTAGGACTTCCTTGTAGAAGCTTGTGAGGAGAGATTACCATTCTTTCTTGTTTCATTTGGAAGTGGGTGAGCTTGTCAAAGTAGAGGAAAACTCTTGCTGGACCCTGGGAGGAACTTGCACAACACCAAGGCTCAGGTTGTAATGGTTTCTTTTTTGTTTCCTTAATACAAATAAGTCCATTCTTCTCAATGATTTGTTGTTAATGAATTATTTCATGTACTCCTTGGTTTATGTGATGAATATGCTTTGTTTTATGAAATATTCATGTGTTATGTAATCGTTTGCTTTGTTAGTGTATGAAGGTCTTAAAGTGAAGGAGGAGCTCATCTGGATCAACAAGGCTGGACTGCTACAACAAGCATTGGACCTAAGGTAAGATCGAAAAACACTTGGTTTCTCATAGAATAATCCATGTTTAGAGAAGGATTGCTCTTAATTGTCTTGTTTGTCACTAGAGAGTCTTAGACTCCTAGGCAAGTTAGTTTTGTCCGCAAAAATAACTCTTTCCGCCTGACAAATTGGCGACTCCACTGGGGAATCCATGGATTTGATTGATTTCTCTTTTGATTGATACTTTGATTTGAGAAACTTTGATTTCTTTCTATTTTTTGACTGATTGACTGTGAATTTGGGTGGAATAGTTTAGGGTTGAGTTAGTTTTTATTTTTCTTGATTTTGAGAGCAGTACGCACCCTCTGCGTTAAGTATAGTGCGTACTAGTACGCACTTTTGCTTTGTACACAGAGCGTGGCCGCACCTGTTCCAACAGGCTGCCTGCATACCCCTGCCAAAAGCTTAGAAAATTTCAATTTTTTCCTTTTTACCCATTAGATTTTGTTTATAGTTCATTATTGCTGCCCAGATCCACTAGTTACCTGTCAGAAGCTTTCATCTTGCCTAATTTCATTGGCATTCCTGTTTAAGCTTTTATCAATTGGGTGTTTTCAGTGTTTTTATTTTTGATCTTTGGAACTCTCACCCAATTTTCTCGACTTGCACTTGATTGGTTCTTAGATTACATTAGAATCATCTTGTGTTTGAGAATTCTCTTGCATAAATCACATTTGCATAATTAGAATTCTCCTTTTCGGAATATGAATGAAAAATGTGCATAGATTACATTTGCATACTTTTCAAGTGAATTGTGCATAGATTACAATTGCATAGTTTACATTCTGAAAAAATCAATCGTAGATTTAGATCAGTTTTCTTTGATTTGAATTTACATAAAAAAAATAAAAAATAAAAAGGTTTTGAAATTGATTTGCATTAGTTTATCTTGATGAAATTAGTGCATTAGAGAATTTGTTATATTTTCTCTTAGTGATCAATTTTTTTGCATTGTTGGAAGTGAATGGAAACTCTCTCCTTACTTTAGTTAGGATTCATCGAATTGAAAAGATTACATTATCATATTCGATTGCATTCAGTTGAGTCGGGTCATAACACCATTGGTTTCATATCCATTTACCTATTTGAGTAATAACAGCCTTAATAACACAGCGCTTAATTAAAATTCATCTAGTAATTTTTACATTTCTAGGGCTCTGAAGCACCAATATAGATCAGGCTAGTGTCTTGGAGTAGGTGAGTAATTAACTCTCCAAGACTATAAAACCAAACAAGTAGTTTATCTTGTGATAGGATAAATCCAGCTGTTGCATTTATACTCTGGGAAAGCTCCTCTTAAAGGAGAAGCACGAGCTCATGTCCGAACCAGTGAGGGGATCAATCCTCCCTCGTTGGGAACGATGCCAGACACGCACTTATTACAAACGGTAAACCTCGGATTATTGTCGAGGAGCCAGGGGTCACTTATCGGTAAACCTTGGATTGTTGTCAAGGAGCCGGTAAGGGGATTGAGCTTGATACTCTAACCTTGCGTGCTGTCGGAGTGTAGACTATTCCCCCAGGTGTATTTTTTGTTGTTGGTGACCTTAGTGACCATTATCTTAGGATTCTACCCAAGGTGACGGTGGAGGGAAGATCCCACTGTACTTGGAGCAGACGTCGACTAGACTCACTTGGATTTTCTGGGGGGTTCACTTCACTCAAGACGGTTAAAGTGGAGGAACTTGGTCCAGTCTATTCATTAAGCAGGTTGTCGAGGTAACTGTTCCACCCGCTATTTCTGTACTAAATCCTATGAGGTTGGATTTCATCACCAACTAGTGTTTTTGGTCCGGAAGCTTACTGTTTGTGTTTGGTTTGA
>APFE031303076.1:0-13764 GCA_000404065.3 Pinus taeda
CGGAGCCCAACTTAAATCAGATGACCTCGGTGGCGGGAAAAAAGGCAGGTTGGGCGGACTTGAAATCAATTTTTTTTTTATTGTTTAAACTATTTCCTAGCCCCTCTATCCCTCTCCCACGCCTATAAAGGTGACCCAACCCCCTCATATTTCCTCACAACTATCTCATTGCATTTGTTTGAGCATTTGTGAGTAGTTGGAGTTGGTTTTTGGAGTAGCATTGAGGAGGTCTAACTCTGATTCAGAGTCTGAGCTAGATGATGTTGCCTTGTTTAGCGGTAGTGACTAGTGATTGCTAGATAGTATTTTGTATTAGTGACTTGTAGTCTTGCAGTTGTGTTGTTTTGTTGTAGAGGCCATTTAAAGCCTCCTTGGTTATGTGTTTTTGTTCTGATATTTATATATTACATGTATTGGACATTGCACTAGGTGCCATTTTGATATAATAGATATATTCATGAGCATACTTTGATCATATGTTGTCTTCTCTCTATTATTCTAATGTTTGAGTTTGGAAACTTGAATGAAAATCTTTAAAAATATGTTTTTTCATAAAAAAATAAATATTTGATGTACTTTTTTGAAAGACCAAGTCATTGGAATAAACTAATCTGAGTCGATACCGAATCAGAGTCAGAGTCAGAGTTGACCCTTGACTGGTTCCGAGTCCGAGTCTGAGTTTTAAAACTATGGCTGCTATCTAACGACTTTTGACTCGTAATTAGAAATTCTACTACACATCTCTCCATGCCTGAATATAATCTCCATTCTCTTAATTGATAGAGTTTGAGGAGTGCCATTGGACATACCCTTCAACACTACCTTAATGCCATTTGAGGCCTTGAATTCCATCTACATTACTTGGTAGTTCATTGAGAACTTCCCCAACAAGTATAACCATTGTACCCCCAATACAACATTGGTGTCTGCAAGATCTACTACAGAGAAGTCATCGATAAATGTGTAACTGCCCATTGTCATGTTTAAGCATGAAATCCTTTGTGTGCATCTCATGCTGTATTAATTATCCACCACAATGTTAAAGCCCTCAAACTCTTTTGTGAAATACCTCTCTTTGCCACCAAGACTGCATCGATGAAGTTGCGAGTTGCCCTGCCATCGACCAAAGCTGTGACTCGTTGTCCTTGTATGACCCCCCTGATCCCGAAGGTGTAGTATTTAGGGACTTCAGAAAGAATGGCGATAGCACCACCTTTAGCCCCTGTACAAGGCCTCTCATCCCCTTTAGCTTCCTCATGGGACTGTTTGCCCTTTGAATTTGTTAGGCTTACTGCTTGGTGCTGGCATTGTATCTTCTTCATTGTCATTGTCTGACAACACCTCAATATAGTGGACCTTTCCCTTTCCAAAGCATCTGTGACCTGGTTCCCATGGTTTCTTGCAACTGAAGCAAAGTTTCTTTCTTCTAAGCTTTGCTTCTAGTCTTGTCATCCAACCTGTCCTTTCGAGCCCACTCCCTTTGAAATGGCTTCTTATCTCTTTTGAGTGATGAGTGGTTTGGATGGAAATTTAGCTTTAGTCCATCTTCCATATCTCGTGTCCTAGTGATGGCATCTTGTAAGGTGGTGGGTTAGAAGGCCTTGACCCAACCACGCAGTGGTTCGGTTAAACCTTCTGTGAAGAGCAGATCAACCTTTGTTCAGATATGTCTATCACCATAACAACTACTCGTTGAAATTCTGAAATGTAGGCATCTGGTGTTCTGGTTTGCTTCTGCTGTGCTAACTCCCTGAAGTGTATCTTCAGATCCTTCTTGTCAAATCGGTCTATCAATCTTTGTGTGAAGTCCATGTAAGACGTAGTGTTGGAATGTCCAGGGTGACCAATCCGTGATACCACCATTCATGAGCTTCTCCTTCCAAATGCAGGGTGGTGAATTTCATGGCCTCCGCTTTCAACATTGGGTTAAGTTGGAAGTAAGTGTCTCACTTTTGTACCCAAGACCTTGCCGAGTATTTGGATGACCCATCGAAAGGGGGGATGCACAGTTTCCCAACCTTGCGCAATATTTTACAGTTCTGCTGCGTGCACCTATTATGATCCTTGGGCCTATTTCTGTACTTACTGTTACTGAACTCTTTAAAGGTCATAGCTGCTGGAACATCCTCTCCTAGTGACGCATACTCTTGGAAATATTCTGAAAAATCTTTGTTCTGTTCTCTAGGTCCTTGGTTTACCGCTCCTTGACCATCTAGAAACTGGAGCAGTAGAGGTCTAGGGGTCCTCCTACTAGTTGCTTCTGTGTTAGTTTGTGCATAGACGTTAAAAGGACAAGGATTATGGTTGTTGCTTCCTTTTGCCTGACTATGGCTGCCTCCATTAGATCCACTAGCAGTGTTACCCGGATTACTCAGATTTACCAAAATCTGGGTAAGAAGTTGGGCCATCTGCTGCTGCCCTTGTGCCATCTGCTATTTCCCTTGTGCCATCTGTTGAGCCATTTGTTGCTGCCCTCTTGCCAGCTCCCACAAGATGTCTAAGGGGTTAATTTCTGGTGGCTGCTCTTCCTCCACTGCCATGACTAAATTGTATAATTGTTGGTTCCCTTCTTTTTCCTCACTGTAATGTTTCCCCTATCCTTTGGGAGCATCCAAAAATCATATACTCACAGCTTGGCAGGATGCATAGCTCTGATACCACTGTAATATCCCTCTTGGAGAGATTACCCTTGGGATGCAATTTTGAGGTAGGGTTTTCAATAATAAACACATGAAAGAGTTGTATTTCACAACAATGTTGCCGTACTCATCAATCTATAAAATAGGGAGGATCTTTACTGAATACACAAGTAGTATAGTAAAGAATTCAAACAACTGTTGATTCCACAAGCAACTACTATAAGTGGGGCTGATTCAACAAACAAATGCCAAACTTACAAAGATAAACAATCTCTCAATAAGGTTATCGAAACATGGTTTTTAAGCTTACAAACTCTATCTGTCCCCTTTGTTGCCACAAAATCACATCAGCAAGCCTCACTACTGCCTTGCATCCTTTTTCACCCTTGCTGCCTCAGTCTCTAGTGCAACCAACACCCTAAATTTATCATCAAACCCTTGTTGTCTTTTAATCGTGGCCCTTTAGGTCACTTGCTGCTGCAGAAGAAGGCTTCTTGGCCTTTCGCTGCCCCAAAAAGTCAGATCTCAGACCTCCGGTACCTCAGGAAGACATATACCAGTGCTTTGTTGCCTCAAGAAGGTGGATACAAGCCTTTGCTACCTCAGGAAGGTTGCCTTAACAAGGTAGATATTTTCCCTTCGCTACTTATGGAAGACAAACTCCAACCCTTTACTGCCTCATAAAGGTAAATATCAGCCCTTCGCTGCTTTAGGAAGACAAACTCCAGCTCTTCCCTGCCTTAGAAAGATAGTCTCTAGTCCCTCGCCACCTCAACAGATAATTTTTTGGCTAGAATTAGGTCCTGTAGCAAAGAAAAGTGGAAACATTCGCTGTTGAGAAACCAAGATGCTTATAGATAATGATGATTTTTCTTAACTTCATAATTATTTGTGATTGTTTGTTGGCTTTTTATTAAATTTTATATTCTCTTCATCAAGCAATTATAAAAAATGCACAAAACATGAAGATCACAAAGAGACAAAGGACATAAGAAATTAGACTCCAAGCCAGGGCAAAAACTTACAAGGGGGAAAACCCAAGAAATCCTCTTCTTATGGAATCAGATTAAAGTGATATATCTAGGACCCAAGACCAAGACCAAGACTTCCACAAAATCCCAAGTCAGTGCTCCTCCAAGTCACCTCCAGCCAAGTCAAAGTCAACAAAGTCAACGCTGGTCAAACTTCTGAAAATTTTGGCCCTGCAGTGATGGCCGAATTTCGGCCCTATAGTAGCCTCAAAATTGTAGGAATTTTGCATGTGTGAGCAAAAACTAGGGCAGAAAACAAGAATTTCTCTCCTTTAACTTTCGTTGATTTTCTTCTTCTTCTTGCACATAAATGAAAGTGATGGATGAGTGAGTGAATGAGGTCGAACTGTCTTGTATTTATACATGTCTAGAAGATCAAATAGCTACATCTTTAGGCTGACTTAGTCTTGTGGATGACATCTTGACTCTTTGACCCAAGGCAAAAATAATTTTCCTTACAAGAAGTCCAAATGGGACTTTGACTCAATTATATAATAATAAATTTTCTTTTGACTCAATTGACCCTATAAGCATGAAGAACATGCTTTGACTAGAAATAAAATAATAATAATAAATATAAAAATGAATATATACATCAATAGTACATTTGAATTACATTATGAAGACCGACTCTAGTTACATTTCCAACATTATCTAGGGTGGAATATTTCACCACTGAAACCAATAAGAAAAAGTGGGCCTTAAACCCTACAAGAGTCTCATCCCAAAATAAAAACGAATAACAAACCATGATGATCATAATGACTCTCCTCCCTTCCTTTCCTAGTTTCTCTTTGGGGCTTTTCCCTTCTAAATTCAAATTTGATTGACTTGTAAGTTTCCCTCCATTTGCTCGAATTAAATTTTTATTACTAAATGTTACCTAAGTGACATTAAATAATAATTCCCCCTTTTGAAATGACTATAGCCTACGAGGTTAAATAAGCTACTATGTCCTTCCTTGGGCAGTTAATTCGAAGAGGACGTTAGAAAATAAAACTCACAAACGATAAATTAACACAAGATATAACTTGGGAAACCCTTTTGAGAGAAAACCCAACTGGATGGTGAGGCTCCTTGGCTCTTTTTCTCTGAATGGAAATGGATGCAAGTACAAAGAAGTGAGGCATGTGGCAAGTGGGCAGCAAGAGTACACAAACCCTCTCTGTTTGCTCTCTCTTTATTTACTCTCAGCTACTCTACTCATCTTTGGAACAAAATGCATTCAAATAGAATGAAACCCCTTTTCCTCCTAGTTGCCTAGTTATAACACAACCCGATAGCTTACTAGTGGTTAGTTTGTCTCCAACTCTTAACTAGAGTTACAATATTCACTTTTATAAAGTCTTCCTCATCATCATAACGTGGCTAGCCCCTTTTCCACTAATAATGGGGGGTGGACTTGGCATCCTCTCGAATTATGGTGGTCAATTTCGATAGGTCAACTTTCTTACACGAGCTCTGATGGAGGTGATACTTGCACTCTTGAAAAAGAGCTCATTTAAGGCGTCAAAATGGCTCTTGAAGTTTTTGACCCAATTTTTGTTAAAATTGGGATTGTCGGTAAAAGTGGCCTTGTCCATTGATTATGTCACATTTTCCACTTGTTGACCACTAGGAGTCAACAACCCATAGCAGTACACCCCCTTTTTCGCAAAAGGGATAGCACTTGATCGATGTGTCCATGTCATCGAGCTATTATCATTAGCATGACTTCCAAGATGTTATGTAAACCCTTTCTGCATTTGTATAATGTAAATAATCTTAGCAGATCTGTGTCATGTATGTAAGGACCTAATAAACCTACTTTTCTAGTGACGATCTCCATTCTGGGAGGTTTTTTCTCTCATCGATCCATTCTCAGATGGTTGGCAGAGTTTTCTTCTAGTCTTATCCCAAAGCTGTAATGGATTTTGTCGCTAAGATCTTAGGCGAGTCCTAGTGTTCTAGATCGAGTCTATGTAAAAGTAATTTGAGAATAATCTTAACTATTTGGTTAGTTATTTTATTACAAATTGCTTGGTTTGCTGGATTATATTTGTGTCGCAGAAATGGGTACTTTGTGAGGCTCTATTACAAATGGGTTTTCCCCCTTATGATGTAAAAAAATATGAAAATCATGATGTAAAGTGTCTTGAGGGCTCGGAAAATAGTTTATCCCCTCATAGGTTAATTAATTAATTTTCCTAGGCAAAAATTAATTAAAATCTCAAGCCAAAAATTTAATTAATTCTAGGTCGTAGGTAAATTTAACTTCTCCAAAGGCAAAATTCATCGGTCCTTAAAAATTAAATTTTAAAAGGTCTTGAGACTAAGGTAAATTAATTATTTTGCTAAATTTTAAACCTTTGATCCTTGAGGGTTGAGTCAAAGTCAAAATTTTGGGGAAATTAACTCAAAAATTTAATTTTTGAGTTAATTAAAATGCATTTAATTGAAAAATTCGAATTTCCTCAAGAATTAAATATTTCGACGGATGATATTAAAAGAAATTTTAATCTTCATCAACAGTCGAGATTGCTTTGACGAGGATCATTCAAACTAGCCGTTGGAGGATTTAGCTTTAAATAGGAAGTCATTTGTCTGTCGATCTATCCGACCTTTGAGTCGTGTGCTTAGCATGAAGCTCGTGTAATTTTTTTCTGGATAATAAAGAAAGACTTCGGGGTTAAGTTTTGCTGGTGTTACTCTTCATAGGAATATTGTAAGATGTGTGTTTTCATGCCTAATTTTTTCTAAAGCCATTGATGATAGCTTCTAAAATGTGATTTGAGTACATGTATCTTGCTCAATTGCTGGGGTTTGAATAATAATCTAAATTTTGAACGTAATAGTGGGTATCTCTATTTGTCTAAGTTTTATTATTATTTTCTCGCTCTATTTTTAATGGCTGGATTGAGTTTTGTAGGGAAATCTTGATTTTAGATCCTGAGGTGTTAGGGGAAGTTTTCAGTTGGACCAACCAACTCCCGATTTGTATTTTCTGAGGAGCGTAGTAAAATTAATCTCGGGCTTATCATAAGATTTTTTGTTTGTGATGCACGAAGGGTTTCGAGTTATCACCTCTTTAAAATTTAAAAATTTAATTTTTGTGTGGGCAATTGATAGATCTGGTTGTTGAGAGCCTTAGATTATCAGATATGGGAGCGAAGTTGGACTCATACTCCTCAGATCTGATAGATCTACCTTTTTTGCACATGGATCTGTAATTTTTTTTTGTTTTCTGACTTGGGTTTTTTCTGGGTTTTAGTTTTTATCATTATACATATCGAGTTTTTATCATTATACATAACGTTTGGTTGTTTTCTTGTTGTCGTGCAGCTATAGATTTGAGGCGAAAATTTGTGTAGAGTCCAGATCTAGGCCATGGAGGGTAAGATCTGGATCTCTGGGAGTTTATCAACATAATTTTGCAGGGACATTATTCAAAAAAAATTTGTAGCCCAAGTGTTTAAAAAGTTTTAAATATGGAAATTTTCATAAGGGTTTAACGGATAAATCTGAAGCAGAAGCATGTCATTTTAAAATAAGATTTTCTGGGAAATTTTCTTAGGTTTTTGGCTACCATTTTTCTCCTGTCTGCTGCAGTATTGAGCTTCCAGAAAATTTCAATTATTATTATTATATTATTTTTGGTGTTGTCTGCGTTTTGGGGTTTTCTGAAAATTTCGAATAACCTACTACAAATCTGCAAATCCTCACGCCTGTATGTGTCTTTTCCATCTTCTACGTCCTCCTCTTGTTACAACCTTCTCCACGACTTCCCTTTCCAACTTATCCTTGAACGCTATTCTGTCTTTCTTCCTCCCCTCGCTTAGCTACATGTTTCTCTTACCTTTCTCCTCTGCTCGCCACTCCCTCGATCCGCAACCCATTTCCTTAGTTCCTTTTCCTTGCGCAGTCCCACCTCTCTCTACTGCGTGTTAACTGCATCCTCATCCCGCAACTGCTTCTCCTCTGCCTCTCTCGTCGAGCTCCATTACCTGCATGCTGCATCAAATCCTCATCCGCCATCGTTCCTCCCTTTCTGCAGCTATGTTTCCCTCACTTTTGCCCATCGAGCCCCTGCCGCCGCCTTCCAAGCTCACACTTGCACAACACAAGCACAAAACATTAGATTTTTTATTTTTATTTTGTGTCTTTATGCTATGCGTTAGGTTTAGGTTTTCTTGTTTTCTTTTGAATTTCTCTTATTTACTTTAGTTTAGTTTAGGTTTCTTAAGTTATTCGATTATTTCAATTTCATTTTATTTTACTTTTTGATTTGTTGTTTTATTTTGATTTTGATTTTTTTTGATTTCCTTTTTCTTTTTTTATTTTTGATTTGATTTTTTGTTTTACACTTTATCATTTTTTTTGTTTTGTTTTGTATTTTAACTTGTGATTTATTTATTTATCATTTAAAAAACATAAAAAATTGTTAAAAAAATAACTTTAAAAAATCTAAAAAAGTTAATTTTTTTTTTTTTCATTTTTGGAACTATGAGATGCTAAGGAATTAAATCAACAAGACCTACACTTTTGCATCTAAAAAATTAAATTTTTATGTGGCTTATGGCCCATATATATATATTTTAATTTATTAAAGTCATTTTGATTTTATTATTTTTGGTCACATTAAAGAATCTAATTTCTTCATTTTACCACATTAAATTAACTACCTAAGGAATAATTAAATTGTTAATCTAAAGTTCCTTGGTGTCCTTTCGTGGTAGTTGATTTCTCTATTGGCAAGTGCGATTAATGTTTTGAAAATTATATTGGCTATAGGAGAAAGATAATTAATTCTAGAGCTGGGTTATTGAAGAAAACCATTTTTAATCTAGAATCATTGCTTAGCAGTTAATTTTCATAATTCATCATGGGATTTAATTGCTAGAACATATTGCAGTTTTGGGCATTTACATTTAATCGTTCATGGTTGTCACTATTTGTCACATTTATAAATTGCCCTTGCTAACTTGTTTTTTATTTAGTCTATGATTAATTGAATATAAATGCACTGGCCTATAATTATTTTCATCTTGTGGTTGTGTTTTATTTTAATCTATCCATCTTAGTTGACCGAGATTTGTTCTACATTCGTCAAGTTGTCCATCTTGAAGTCTCCTAGAGCCTGTGCACAGGGTATTCTCATTCATTCACTTTAGGGACTACCCCTTTGATTTGTCAAGGAGAGAGTCTTAACAAAGTGAGTAAGGATTAGAGTGACAACCCTTATTTTGAGCATTGTCACGGTGCCTAGACACTTTGTGCGATAACACCACTCTAATAAAATCAAGATGGATGGAAAATAAGACAGTGATCGAATTCGGATCTGACTAAGTCAACAAAATAATTAAAATGATTCTTTTACATGTGCAAAACTCTCTTAGAGAGTTGATGTCACCCTTAGAGGAGGGTTGATTTGATGAATAAGCATCAGGTTGGTGTCAAAAAAAGGGTAAGAAAGGTTCCTTGTCTAGTTTCACTCCAACGTCTAGCTCAAAAAGGTGTAATGACCTCTCCAAAAGTCAACTAGAGGCTTCTACAAGTGGATGGCTCCAATTTGGCTCTTGAATCTTCAAATCATGTCTTTGAGTGACCTCCACATCATCGAAATGATTTTAGGTGAGTGGCATGTCATATCTTCATGTTAGAACTTCATTCAAGTGACCCTTCCACGTCATAATATGCTCAAAAGAGACCCCATGACTATCATTAGTGCTCGCATACGTGAGTTGGTCCTCAATAACTATAAAAATCAGCTCAAAATGTCCCAAATGGGAGGACCACTCTAGGTCTTCCACATGGCATGTGTGGAGGATGTCCATGTGGATGCAAGTAGCTCATTTGTGCCTTGGAGAGTGTGACCGATACCTTGATATATGTGATATGCTTTGAGAACTGTGATACCCCTCGGAAAATGTGAAACTGGATCATGTGCAGAATCACCTGTAAAGGCGCATGGCCAAAGTGTGGCACATACATAAGGAAGAGAGGGTCCATAGTGTGGGGTAAAATAGGTGTGCTAAACCATGGGTGTGACAACCGCTGCAAAGAACCTTTACATAGCAATTAAAATAAGTGAGTAGGTATGGACTCCCATAAATCATGTATCCTAGTAGATCCATTTCAAGGTGCCAATACCATCCTAGGACATAAATACCTGACTTGATGGGAGTTACCACCAACAAAGGATAGTTGGCCAGAGCAATAAAACCAAGCACCTTGAGGATGGGGACTAAAAGGACCTGCCATGATCATCCACCCAAGGGGATGTGGGCTACCAACTAACGAACACTTGTACATCAATCATCACAGCATGGCCACATACAACAAAAATCATCACTTTTGGCTTACCATGACGGTCACATCCGGTAAAAAGTGTAGCTGCAGGGTATGTGAGGTGTAACAGGATGCAGCCTCGGCCCTCAACTAGTTTTCATCTGTTCAACAGCACAAATGTGAATTCTTCTATCTTTGTTCATTTCCTTCACCACATTTGCTACTTTTCTGTCATCTTCCCTCTGCATAATTTTGTCTCCTACGAGTCTATGATAACATCTATTTACGTGCAGCAGCTGTTTCCTCTGTTTTGGTAATGAAAAATGTTTTCTTACACCCATGCATGGATTGACTATGATTAAACCTGTATCATTTCTGTAGGTGACGTAAGCTCTGTAACTGGTAATTTAGGTTCTTGGCAAGTTTCTTAAAATTATCTGATTTACTTTGCAAAAGTTGCACAACAGGATATAATGGTGGTGAATTCCATAAAACATGATTGGCTAAGGTCTTTGCGGATGGCTACTTATGGATTTTTTTTATATGGTCCTGGTTCACATGCATGGTATGATCTGCTTGATCGGACCTTTGCAAAGCAGTCTTTGAAAAACCTTTTGGTGAAGGTATGGGTTTTTTTCTCCATAATCTGTACTTTTGTCATTGTGGGCAATGTACATCATGTTGTATGCCAGAGATAGCTGTCTTCAATAGGTTTGTTAATCCTGTTATTGATTACCAAATTTGAAAGCCTCCCCACAGTTTCTTAGGAGTAGCCATGTTTCTCATTCAATTAACTTGAGATTTTATTTAAGTGCAGGTAACTTTGAATCAAATTGTCCTCGGCCCTTGTGTGATTGCTATTGTTTTTGCATGGAATAACCTATGGCAAGGCAAACTTAAAGAGTTCCCCAATAAATATCGAGAGGATGCGTTTCCTGCTCTTGTTTACGGTGAGGGAAATCATTATTTCTGAATGTTGCAATGAAGAGACTTTCCTTTCTCATCATTTTATTCAGGTTTTTACTAAAATACTATTTATTATTTCTAGGATGGAAATTTTGGACTCCTGCCAGCTTGCTCAATTTCTGGTAAATATCACTTAGTTTCGCTCTCTTTTGTGTTGTATAGTTTTTCTGAAACCATATCCACTGCAAATATGTCCTTTGTTTCCTTTGTAGGAAATATAAGATATTGTTCCTTTATTACATTGAATCAAAACAACAAATTTTCTCATTTTCACTTTTGTGATTATTGAATTTGGAAGCTGGTTATGCACTATTGGTCCTTGATGCATTTAAACCTCAAATATACACATTGGGTGCTTTGCATGGTTTTCAGGCTCGTACCACTTCAAGCACGTGTGACATTTATGTCATGCTGTTCTATTTTTTGGAACTTCTACCTTTCAACTACCATGGTTAAATCCTAAGCAACTTCTCTTCAAGAACCATATGATCTATGGGTATTGATGAATGCTTTTTTCCCATATATGGAAAAGGAAGATGTTTTATGCCTAAATGAAATGGCAATGGAGGATAAAAAAGGATGGGAGGTCAAGATATTTTAATAATTCCTATAAATAAGGAATACTAGTCAGTTGTCAAATTTCCCCAGTTAACCTGATTTTGCATCAGTTCTGGTTGTTATTTGGAGGTGGTATTCACCGTCTTGAGTTTCATTTGTAACTCTTTGAGACTTGGCTGAGTATTGAGTTGCATGAAAGCTCCAAGTTTTGGGTTTCTAGTGTTAAATTTTAAAACACCTTTGCAAGTGTTGCCACACCTGATTCCGATCAATACATGTGAATGATAAACAATGGGATTGGATTGTTTAATTGAACTTTCCTCTGCACTAGAATCTTTGATATTCAGCTTGTGAAGCTCAAGGCACAAATAGCTTGTGAATTTTCATTTGATTTCGTTTGACATTTTCTTGGAAATAGCTTAGATTGGTTTTTCATTGTTAGTGATGATTGCTTATCCAGGTTGTAACTGATAATTATTGAGCATACTTTTAGGTGAAAATGGCCAAGGGTTCTGATTTAGCTTTAAATCAGCATGCTTGCCCATTAGTTTATCAATGGCCCTAAAAGTCCACAACACTCTTGCCCAAGCTAAAGTCCTGGGTGATTGACTAAATCAGTACCCTTTAGGCTATTGATAAACTAATGGGCAAGGGTGCTGATTTCTCTATTATTGTGTGTTGTTATGCATCCCGTATGCCTTGTGTGTCATTTTAGTTAGATTCCAAGTTCGAGGAAATTGAATATGTCAAAATTATTCATGCTACTGAAATCTTCTAAAATCAATGGGATTTTCAACAGATTTTTATTGACAACATGTGTTGATATTTCTTCTTTTGGTAAAGAAAACTGGGAAATGATTTGCAGGGGATTGTTTGTTTCTCTTTTTAGCAAATCATGATTTATTTTTTTGTCATATACAACTTTCTATCCTGATGCACATTAACTAATTTAGTGCCATTGTATAGAGAGGATTTTTCCTTTTTTTTTTTTTGATTGTAATAACTAAATTTTGAATTTAGATAAAATATTTTATTATGATTGGAGTTGTTTCCGACCATATGGCAAGGCACCTTATGTTTCATTCACCTAACCACAAAATTGATGAATCTTAATTGTTTTTCCCAAAGGAAAACCTCAGGGGAAACCAAAGTGATACTTCCATGTATTTGTGGATGTCATCCCTAGTAAACCCATTGGTGTAGGCTAGTGTGCCTCACCAAAAGGGATTAGAACCAGTACCCTAGTGGTATAGAACGAGTCAAATGACCAGCAACATTGGTTACAACCTGTGGAGCTAACCCCTTGGGCAAATAAAATATCGAAACTTAATTATTAAATGACATTTATTGAAAATATAATTAATGACACTTTATGAAGTCACTTAACAGAAGGAGAACTATATGAGACATTGGACTCCATTAATGGAGTGTTAATAACCAACACCCTATGAAAATATTGTTTTAAAACTATCTACCCATCTAATTCAAAAAATCAAAGTTTTGGAAAGATGATCACATTACTGTAGAAGACCATATATCAAAATTTCAGAAAGATTATCACGATATTGTAGATGACCATATGCTTTCTTTTGAGCGACTCACCATCTCCGAAGTGTGGGCCTTGTGTTGGTACTCCATTGTATTGATTCACCATCTCCAAATTGTGGGCCCTGGTACTCTATTGTATGGTGGTTTTCTCCATTTTTGAAGGTAGAGTTAGTTAAATGCACTGAAGTATTGAACTTGCCATCTGTCACTAAAGGCAAGATTGGATGAAATGCACCTGATGGATGCGATTACCATTTCATAGCATTGAAGACAATTGAATTCACCTTAACAGCTGGAGTAATTCAAGTCGTGTACCTTCTTGGGGATTTGTTTAGACTTAAAGCTTTAGAAGATATGTGTCTCTCATTGTTTCAAAATAAACATCTTGGGGCTCGTCAAATTTCTCTTTGTGCAAGTTTCATGCTATATTGCTACTTTTACCCACCCTTGTTTTAGATTTAAGTAAATCACTCTGAGATTTTACAGTGCCAGGCACTATGGTCTGTTCTCATAATAAAAACATACCTTCGCATGTTTGTGTTGTTTTCTTGACATTGTTAGATCAATACTGTGTTTTTCTGTCATTTTTTAATGTTAAAGCAATTAACTTGGCATACTGTGTAGGGTTTGTTTTATGTTATTAAATGGAATTGTAGTTTTACTTTCTACACATGAAACCGTTAAATCTCTGAATTGTATTGTATATCTTTCCAATTTCCCCCCTTTTAGGAAGAAATAGAAGAGATAATAAATAC
>APFE031303078.1:0-35387 GCA_000404065.3 Pinus taeda
ATTATTATTATTATGTCGGCTTTGATTATATTGTGACCCCTTAGACTCCTATATATAGAAAGGAGGTTTTGTCATTTGAATCATCGAAGAATTGATCATTTGTGTAATGTAAAGAGAATTTCCCCCTCGAAGAGGTTGATTTTGAATTCGTTTACCTATTTTTTCTTCTATTTTATGAGCTGGTTGCATAACAAAAATCATGACAAAGACGTGACCTGATCAGGGGAAAATCTCAGGAATGGCACAGGATACTTCCTCCCATCATCATTCATTATTTCCTTTTTCTTTTCTTTTTGTAATTTCTATGTATTTTCAAGAAAGGAACCAAATCCTTTAGAATTATTTTGGGTAGTAGAGCTATCGTAGACCGAGACAACGGGTCAATCAGACAGTTGGCCCTTGGATGTGATATTTTGTAATTGTTTTCGAAACCCCCCATTCTCTGTATAAATAGGGGGAAGAAACACTTTAAATAGGTTCCATAATTCTACACATGAGGGTTCCAAATTATGTTATTCCACTTTTGGTTCTATTTGTTTGTTCGTGAGGGACTTCAGCGATACATTGTTGAATGTAAATGGACTGGTACATTGGACTCATTTTGAGGATTAATTGAACTCTTTTGTGATTCCAATCATGACTATAAGAAGTATGTTTCCCCCTATGTAACTTTCATTTCATATATGTTCTTATTCCTCTGAAATAGTGTAATGAAGCTGTCAATTTCATTTTTATTCATGGTTGTATATTTTGCTGCTAAGTAGTAACAATACCTATGGTAATTACAGATTTACTTGTATTATCCGATAGCCTACAATACCTATATAAGCACACATTTACATATGATATTTAGTAACAAATGTATTCATGATGTATAGATCTTGGGACCTTAATTAATGCTCCATTATTCCTGCCATTTTGCCTCATCAGTGTTCCATATTTTTGTCGGAACGTTGTTGCTTAGGATTTTGTATTGTTCACGATTCCCTCCTTTCTCTCATCCTCTTCTTTTTAATACAACTTCAATATTAAACTTCTTATGATTATGTGTCAACCACTATAATAAGACATTCCTCTTCAAGATTATCCTGACTTACCCCCCGAGTATTTGGATCCATGTATCTGCTTGAGTTTACCTAGATGAAATACTAGTGAACCAAGCCCTCTTTATTCTCTTTTTCCAACTACATGACAATTGGGGTGCAACAGAAAGCCCCACTGATAAAATTCCAAGGCACTCCTCTATCTAAGATGTCCTAGGAACTGGTCTAAAATCAACCTAGAGGCTATCTCTAGGAGGCTTTTCTTATTCCGTGAAGCATTTCTGCTACAGGTGCTAGAATTAGCCACAACAAATTACACAGTTTACAAGAATAGGAGACAGTGGCGATGGTTTGGGCACTAGGATTATGCAATGTGTAGTGAATGAGGGTCAGGAAGGAAATATTGCATAGTTGAGGGGGTTAATGATGCTATGAGTCAAACTTGATCAATGTGATTGTGTAGTTATGGGAGGACTGAGACAAAGGATTACACAATTGAGTAAATCAAGTAATGAGATAGGCCTTGACTACTGATTGTGAATGAATAGTTCATAGTGGAAGCCAAACTAGGCAAAGCTTGCACAATGAGCAAGTGCGGGAGGTAGGGTTTGGGCATCAATATTGCGCAAAGTGTAGTTCTTGGACGTAGTGACTATGCAGTGCGTAATTCCAAGAGGCAAGGAAGGTTGACTGAGACTTCAAACTATGCAATGGGCACTTTAGGAGGGTAAGATGAAGAGCGGCTGGTCAAGCCAATTGCAAAGATAAAAACACTTTAGAAATTGACTAAGTATGGGATTAGTGAAGCGAAATATAAGACCAAAACATGTAACAAGACTTAAACATGACCACATACTTACAAATTATCAACCACATATCAATAAGACACTTAAAACCCAAATTCAACTCCCATCCATTCGAAGAATTCCATCCATAACCATCACTACTAATGCATTTAAGGCATTCACACCCAATGGAGAAATTATTCAACCATTTTCGACTTTATCCAATTAATTTAGAAGCTTATGGGAATTACCATGTCCAATTTATCTTGATGTGCATGAGGGATGTAAAGAAAACAAAGTATACATAGGGTAACATAGGTTTTCTTTGGAGGACCCAGGTTATTAAGAGGCATAACACAAGGTTCATTCATAAGGCCTGAATTACCCACACAAGTTTTTTTTGGAGGACTCGAGTTACTCTTTTTTCAACCCCAAAACTCATTCGAAACTACTCTAGAACCTACTAAACTTGATCATAAACTTCCCTAAGAATATCCCTATCCTATAGGCCCTCTATAATCTTACGTAAAGGCTCTAAAAAATAACATCAAACCGTAGTTTTTAAACTAGTTAGCCTGACTTGAACTTGGCCTGGTTGACTAGTCTAAACCCCTCATCGGTTCAACTAGGCTCTTAAATAGGTTTGGGGACCGGTTTGTTACTGAACTGATTGAGTTGGTCCCCGACTTGGGTAGTTCGATAATGGACTGGTTGGATCAACCAAGCCTGATATAAACTAGTTCAACTTGATAATGGAAAAAAATGGTGAGCTGCAGACTCCATTTTTTTTTTTATAACTAAATCCTAGCGCCTCTACCCCTCTCCCATGGCTATAAAAGTAACCCAATCCCCTCATATTACCTCATAGTTATCTCATTGCATTGGTGTGAGCAGTTGTAGTTATTTTTTGAAGCAACATTGGGGGGGTTCTCGAAGATCTTTGGAGCAACATTGAGAAGTTGGTTTCGTAGTAGCATTTTCCATTGAGGAGTTGGTTTTTTGAGCAACAATTGTATTATTTTGTTGTAGAGCCCATAAAAATTTTAGAGCCTCCTTAGTTATATTTTTTTGTTTTTATCCCCATATATTATATAATACATGTATTGGGGAGTACACTGGGTGCCATTTTGATATAATAAATATATTCATGAGCACACTTTGATCATATCTTGTCTTCTCTCGATTACTCTAATGCTTTGAGTTTGGAAACATGAATGAAAATACTTAAAAATAAGTTTTTTCATTAAAAATTAAATATATAATGTACTTTTTACCAAGACTGAGTCATTGGAATCAACTATTTTGAGTCAATACCAAGTTGGAGTTGATCCTCGACCAGTTCTAAGTCTGGGTCTAAGTTTTAAAAGATTGCATCAAAGCCTCCAACCTTGTCTAATTGATTAGCATACCAATACCTCCAAACTAGTTGACATCATGTTAATAGGTCATTTGCTCTTCCTTAGACACCTTCACAACCTGCAACACCTTTTCAACACTGTGTAGAAAATAAATAGCATTATCATGAGGCCAAACATAACTACAAAAAGTATGAACACGAACACGAACATGAACATGAACATGAAGACCAAGTATGCCAAACTCATCAACATGGATCAACATATAACACCTAATCATCAAATATTTGCATCAAACCAATGTCTATAGTAGATCAACGTACAAACCATGACAACTACCTGTTGACCATGCATATGTCAACAGTTCCAAGAAGTAGAATTTACAATAGAGTATAAAATGTTTTAAGTCATTATCATCATTGTAATCACAAATTCTGCCATTTTATTAAAAAAAATGGTTCTAGTATAACTATGAATCCATGTAAAAACACTTAGGTAAGTCTTTGATTCTTAACAAAAGGTTTCACTCTAGGGAGTGTTTTAACCTCCCTAATTATTGGTGTTTCTAAACATGAATAATTAGTAGAGTTTTTCTCCCAAGCATCCCCCAAAGCTAGGGTGTAATACTTTGGTAAGGTCTTAGGTGAGTCTTAGTGTTATCAAGTCAATGTATTTTTATCATACTCAATCATGTGTCTTGTGTCGCATAATTTGGTTGAGTATAAAAGGTCATGTATATTGTAAATTCCCCTTTCTATGTGTGATTATCGTAATATCTTGATGTAAAAGTGTTGTCCAGGAATATTTTTTGTGGATGTTTACTCATAGTTGGACACCATTTCCAAAATAAAATTTAGGTCCACTTAGAGGGTGGAAAATATGTTTAATCCCCTCTAAAGTCTTTTAATTTTAGGCCCACTTAAAGGAATAATAAATTTGAAGGACTTAATTCCAAGGAGAAAAATCCCTCAAAAATTCGTGGGTCGAGAAGAAATTAATTTTCTAAGGTCCTCTATCAAAGGAAAAATCATTTTTTAAGAAAAATCAAACCTTTGGACCATGGTCGTTAAGTCAAGGATCAATTTTCAAGGAAAAAGGTTGGAACAAATATTTTTTATACTAGGATCAAGGCCTCCATCAACAAATTCGATTTTTTCTTACAGATCAATGGACAATAATTAATTTTAGCATGGATCCAGCAGCAACTAGTCGTTATTCTCTAGGATCAAGTTCAACTATCCATTTTTCCACTTGGAGGGTTCTCACATTCTCATTTTTCCACATAAGGAAGCTATTGTGCTCTTCATGGATCATCATGCACTCATTAGAAATATTAAGCAAGTTGTGAGTCAAGCTGTCATATGTAATTTCTATTTTGCAATCATAATATTAAAGTCTTTGGGGCTTTATCTCGTGACGATGTTCCTTTTTTGCTTCTTGCAACAATGTTTTTCTAGGTCTTGTTCATAAGCCTCTACTGAATAATACTGTCAAGTTATTATTTCATTTGTTAGTAGTTGGATTACCTATTTGCACAAGTATCTTGTATTAGGTACTGAGTTTAGAAAATCATTCTAGCCCACTCAATCTAACAGGTATCTCTTGATCTTGAGGGTTATAATGTGTATCTAACCCCTTATGATCTAATAAATTCCTCTCAAGTGTGTAGACATTATTTGATATTTAGATCTTGGGTGTGAGGGGAAGCCTTCAGTTGGACCAACAAACTCCCAAGACAAGAGGTTTAAAATCCCATCCTATTAAATTTTCCAAGACTCATCTAATGATCTGTATGCAGTAACTTGGCCATGGCATTAATATATTAAAAATTTATCTTCCTCAAATTATTTCAAAATTGATTGTGCAAATAAAGTTATATTTGCTAATTAGATCCAAAAAATTGTATTTGTAAATATTGTAAATAAATTGTATATTAATTTTATAACCTTGTAATTATTTTTCATTATACATATATCCATTTTGGATTTTGTTTTTTAATTTCTTGTGATATATCTAGGGTTTTTAAGCTTATTTTACAAGTTGGTAGTTTTCAAAATCAGGGAAGAAGTCCATTATTTGAAGTCCCTAACCCTCACCTAGCCTAAACAACTAGGTTTTAGGGCTACTATTACAATTTTTTGAGGACATTTATTATTCTAGTAGGGCCGCAAGGAATTGAAGGGCTTATAGCCCTAGCCATAGGCCTAAGAGACTTCAGTGATTGATCTAATCATAGCAATGGCATTAGAGTGGCACCATTGCTTTACATCTGGCACTAAAATTGGTCATTAATATTTGGTATGATTACTTGCATCTTGTGAATGTTTTGAATCATATTAAGGACTGATATATACTTGAGAAAAGTTTACAGTGGTTGATATTTGATAGACAACAATATATTGAAGGGTGAGTGCATTCTTGAATTGGTTATTTGAAGGGGAATATTCATAAGAGATTAAAATTAAGTATATAGTCAGTTCCATTTGATCTAGGTGGATGTTGGTCGCCACCCACCTATTCCACTTAGACCCCAACCACTGTCTCTTTCAGTTTTTCAGTTTCCTTAATTGTAGAAGAATTTACTATTTTTGGCAGTTTTTCAAGTCCTGAACTTACTGAGCCATTTCGAGGCCCTAAACGGTGTTTTTTCTCCAACAACCGGGGCCAACATGCATCTATAATTAGTTTTGGTTGGTCAGAAGTTGTAGTCCTCAAATATATATTTCTAACGAGGTATTATGCACATCAAACGAAGATCGTACGCCAAAGCTACAACCCCGAGAAGTTGATGTACCAATTTACCCCAACGAGAACCATAGTTTTGGCGCTTCATATCTTAGGGTTAGGGTTATGGATGTTTAGGGTTTTCAATTGTTTCTCAATTATAAATAGGCCTTCGAGTTTCACTGGAATATAGTTCAGAGACATGTAGCCACCACATCACCTCAGAAATAAGCTACCATCGCCCGAGCTAGTCTTATTTCTATTTTGTTTGCAAGCATATTTCAGTATTTGATATTAATGAAATGAAGTGCTATTTCTTCTACATCTCTGTATTTATGGTTATATCTGTAATTTGTTGCATTCATGTTTAAATTTGGATTAGTGCTACTAGAGCGGTCAACTCTTTCTCTATTTTTCTTTGCAATTCCCCAATAAGGTCAGGATATAAAGAGTTCGGGACCGAACTAGTCAAACCTTTGCAAGACCAACCTAACAAATCCCGATGACCTCCCATGGAGAAAGAGAAGAAAGACAAAGGGGAAGGAGATCCTTTCAAAATCTTTCTCAAAGAAGCCCTTGAGCAATAGAGGAACGCAATGATGGACAACTTTGCCCAGATCCTTCAGCGACTACCAAAGGGCAATGCATCTCCTTCCAGTAGCTACTCTGGAAGCACCACACCCTTTAAGGTACAAGTTAACTTTGACATCCCCATATTTGAGGGTCAAATAGATGTAGACACCATAGATAAATGGTTAAATCTACTAGAAGGATATTTTTCTATTCATGCTTTTTGAGCTGGGAAAAGATTACTTTTACACTTCTTAAGGTCGCCCTCCACATCAAGGACTGGTGGGAAAACTACTATGAGAAGAAGGACCAAAGTACAACCTCACTATTTTTGGTTGCACCCACATGGAATTCTCTTTGTGATGCACTAGGAGTAGTACTACCCTATCGGGAGCTATGAGGATAAATACATAAAGTGGACCACGCCACAATAGGGAAGGGACCAAGATGTGTCAGACATTACCAATGTTTTTCATACCCTTCGCACGAAATTGGGTATCAAGGATTATGAGAAACATTTGGTACTCAAGAACCGCGACTGCCTACTTAGGTACAACCAAGATGAGATGGAGTTCCTAGACATATCCTCGCTAGACATGACATACCGATACACTATCAAGATTGAGCAGAAGTTTAAACATAAAAAGTGAGACATTGGAGCTGTGAATCTGAAGCAAGAGAAAGGTGCCCCAAAACCTCAGAGAAAATGCAAAAGCCAAGGCGGGCTGACCCTGGATAACTCGCCGAAGCCACAAGAGAATAAAAACACCATGAAGGCAAAGAAGGATATGGGAAAGTGGTGTGAGTTCCATAAGAGCTCAACTCACAACACAAGTGAGTATCGGGCCAAGCAGTCACTAGTGGCTAAGCTAAAGGCTACCGAGTCAGATGCATGTTCCAACTCTGAGTCATATTCTGAAAAGAGGAATGATAAAGGGAATCAAATCATTGATGAAAATCCCAGTGCCACTATGACCACCACCAAAATCCAGAATATTGAGACTTAAGATCAAGAGGAGGGGGAATGCCTATTCCACTCACATATGTGGGTGAAGGGTTCTTCGCTGCAGTTCATTGTCAACAGCGGGAGCCAAAATAACCTCATTTCAATAGAGGTTGTGAAGCGGTTGGGCCTACCGAGAACACCACACTCGTAGCTGTACAACATCTGGTGGCTTCACCAAAGACGAAATCTCTGAGTCAGGGAGTGTTGTCGCCTTCCCTACAACATCAAGCCCTTCATAGATGAGGCAGTGTGTGATGTTGCTCCTCTTGAAGTTTGTGATGTATTATTAAGACAACCATACTTGTGGAACTAGCATGCTATATATGAATCTAGACCTTGCTTTGTTATTATTTCTTTGGGTAATATGTTATACAAGATACCAGATGTAGCCCCACCTACCGCCACCTCTTTGATCTTTGCTAAGAAATGTAGTAAGATCATCTCCCAGACTAGGAAAGTTATTTTCTTTCTAGTTTTCTCTCAAAGTAAGGGGAAGACAGTAGCCACATCCATGGCCCTTGGGAAGGGTTCCTCCACGCAGTGGAAGTGGGTGGATACAGTCGTGGAAGAATACAGGGACATCTTCTCCTCACCCATAGTGGTACCATTGCACTGTCAAGTCAAGCATCCACAAACTTGGGATGAGAGTCTCCCCTATGTGAAACACAATTATAACAGAGCTCTCCATAGCTCAACTGGTCACAATCCCTTTCAAGTGGGTATGGGATTTCAACCATTGTGTCTGATTGATGTTGCCATGCCTCATGCAACTACATAGACAAAATCCACACATGTATTGTTCGAGGCTGATAAAGAGACCATATTTATTAAACACATCCAACACATCTGTCAACAGGTTCACGAAATCTTGGAGAAGTCAAATTCCAATTAAAAGAAACGACATGATCAAAATTGGGTGCCACACAAGTTTCAGGTCGGCGACAAATTTTGGTTGCATTTTTAGAAAGAACGCCTTACCAAATCCCATCAGAAGATCATATCAGTCCAATATGGTCCTTACACCATTACTAAGGTTGTGGGAGACAATTCTTTGGAGTCTCTACATTCCCCCATTTGTTGGTTTGCACCCAGTGTTCAATGCAAATTGCCTTCGACCATGCTTCCCACCACTACTGGACACATCAGACATTACAGAACAACTTACATCAGCATAAGTTTCCCCATCTCAAGGAGGCACTCAATGCAATGGGGACCATTGCTTCCTAAGTTGGGAGGATTGATCCATGTGAATGTTTATGACCACCCGCCTATTCCACTTGGACCCCCACCACTGTCTCTTCCAGTTTTTCAGTTTCCTTAATTATAGTACAATTTACTATTTTTGGCAGTTTTTCAGGTCTTGAACTTTTGGAGCCGTTTCGAGGCCCTAAACGACGTTTTTTGGGAAAAATGGGGGAAAGCCAAATATTCTTTTGTTATCCAATCGTAATTTGTAGTCTTCAAATAGATCTTTCTAACCAGGTATTATGTGTGTCAAATGAAGATCATATGCCAAAGTTACGACCCATAGCCACAGGCCTAAGAGACTTTGAAAACCTAGCTACTAGCCTTTGAGACTATCATAAACCTAGCACATAACTTCAAGGAGGATTCTAGCTCTAATGCAAGGAATTGGAGGCTTGAACATCTCATTTGAAATTGAATTGAGGGTTAATCGTTTGTGTTTGCAACGTAATTGATGCTTTGACAAGGTTTGGTAGCAAATTTTCATTGAGAAATTGGAATACACAAGTCTGATCCAGTCTATCTATTGAACTAATCATTTGTTGTAGGATTTGAAAGGGATTTTTCATTTTTGTTTGGGCTTTGTGATCTCATTTACCCTTTCAACTAGCCCTCTAGGCCTGGAGGCCTCTTTCTCACTAGGCCGCAAGCGAATTTTGGCTAATTCTTTGTCATATAATGTTCTTGGATAATTATTTGTGGGTGCAAGTACATCGTCAGAGTTTTGATGGGGGTTTGATTCTTGTTTGTGGCTCAAAGGTTTCCATTTGCATGCTCATCTAAGCATCCTATCCCTTGAGCCTAGGCTGCAGGCCTCAAAAGCCTTTTTTGGTCTCATTTGTAGCCTCTTTGGTGACTGTCATATATAAGATATGAAGTGAACTACATTAAAAAACTTAACCACAACATTGACACCTAACAGTAACCCTTAAAACGCTCATAACAATCACATAATAATTTCAAGATTAATTATAAGTTTTTTGGCTTCCATTCTTTGCTAGTTTGGCAATTGATTTGATTTCTAATGGACTGATATCTTCATTGCATAGGTCTGATTTCATTCTATAGTGACACTACAATGGTATCTTCAAACTGAATTTGGCACTAAATTTTAATCTTAAACATTGGTTTCCCTTCCTTGCATTTAATTTTGAATTGTGAGCAATTTTGTGAACTCATACAAGCTACAAAAGTTTGATTTGAGCCTTCAGTGATTGATCTAATCATAGTAGTGGCATTAGAGTGGCATTGTTACTTTGTGTATGGCACTAAAATTGGTCATTAATATTTGGTATGATTACTTGCATCTTGTTAATGTTTTGAATTATTAAGGACTGATATATACTTGAAAAAAGTTTACAGTGGTTGATATTTGATAGACAACAAGATATTGAAGGGCCAGTGCATTCTTGAGTTGGTTATTTGAAGGGGAAGATTCATAAGAGATTAGAATTAAGTATATGGACATTTCCATTTGATCTAGGTGGATGTTGGTGGCTACCAGCCTATTCCACTTGGACCCCTACCACTGTCTCTTTTAGTTTTTCATTTTCCTTAATTGTAGCACAATTTACTATTTTTGGTAGTTTTTCGAGTCTTGAAATTTCAGAGCCGTTTTGAGGCCCTAAACGACGTATTTTGTGAAAATTGGGGCCAATAGGAATTTAAAATTAATGTTGGTTGGTTGAAAGTTGTAGTCCTCGGATATATATTTCTAACAAGGTATTGTGTGCATCAAACAGAGATTGTATGCCAAATTTACGACTCCAGGAAGTTGATGTACCAATTTACCCAAACAAGGCCCATAGTTTTGGTGCTTCATCTACTAGGGTTAGGATTTTGGATGTTTAGAGTTTTCCATTGTTTCTCAATAATAAATTGGCCTTCGAGCCTCACTGTAACATAGTTCAGAGACATGTATCCGCCACATCTCTTCTAAGAGATAAGCTACCATCACCTAGGCTAGTCTTATTTCAATTTTGTTTGCAAGCATATTTCAATATCTGATATTAATGAAATGAGTTTTTATTTTTGTTTCATCTCTATATTTATGGTTATATCTTTAATTTGTTGCTTTCTTGTTTAAGTTCATATTAGTGGTATCAGAGCAGTCTACTCTTTCTTTGTTTTACTTTGCATATCCCCAACAAGGCAGGGATATAAGTAGTTAGGGCTCGAACTGGTTGAAACTGTGCAAGACCAACCTTGCAAATCCCGATGAATTCCCATGGTGAAAGAGAAGAAAGATGAGGGGGTAGGAGATACTTTCAAAATCTTTCTAGAAGAATCCCTCGAGTGACAGAGGAACACGATAATGGACAACTTTGCCCAGATCCTTTAGTGACTACCCAAGGGCGACGCATCTCCTTCCAGCAGCTAATTTCGAAGTGCCACATCCTTTAAGGTATAAGTTAACTTTAAAATCCCCATAGTTTAGGGTCAGATAGATGCAAACACCATAGATAAATGGTTATATCTGCTAGAAGGATATTTTTTTGTTCATGATTTTTTGAGCCAGGAAAAGATTACTTTTATTCTTCTCAAGGTTGGCCCCCATGTCAAGGACTGGTGAGAAACCTACTATGAGACAAAGGATGAAAGTACAAACTCACTATTTCTGGTCGTACCCACTTGGAATTCGTTCTGGGACACCATTAAGGAGCAGTGCTACCTTGTTGGGAGTTATGAGGATAAATACATAAAGTGGACCAGGCTGCAATAGGGAAGAGACAAAGATGTGTCAGACTTTACCAATGTTTTTCATACCCTTCACACGAAGTTGGGTATCAAGGATTTTGAGAAACATTTGGTACTCAAGTACTGTGATTGCCTACTTAGATACATCCAAGATGAGATGGAGTTCCTAGACATCTCCTCACTCAGCACAACATACTGAAACATTGTCAATATTGAGGAGAAGTTTAAACAGAAAAAGCGAGACATTAGATCTGTGAATCGAAAGCAAGGGAGAGGCGCCCCCAAACCTCAGTGCAAAGGGCAGGGTGACCTAGGATAACTCACGAAAGTCACAAGCAAATAACAACACCATGAAAACAAAGAAGAACATGGGAAAGTGGTGTGAGTTCCATAATAGTTCCACTCAAAACACAAGTGAGTGTTGAGCCAAGTAGTCATTGGTGGCCAAGCTAAAGGCTATCGATTCAGATGCATGTTCTGACTTTGAATCAGAACCCAACTAGAGGAATGATAAAGGGAAGCAGATCATTAATGTGGAGCCTAGTGCCACTGTGGCCACCACCAAAATCTAGAAGATTAAGCCTGAAGATCCAGAGGAGGGGAATGCCTCTTCCACTCACATATGTGGTTGAAGGGTTCTTTGCTATAGTTCCTTGTCGTTAGCGGGAGCCAAAAGAACTGGCCACACCACACTCGTAGCCGTACAATATTGTGTGGCTTCACCAAGGACGAAGTCTCCAAGTCAGGCAATAGTGACACCTTCCTTATAGCGTCAAGCCCTTCACGGATGAGGTACTGTGTGATGTTGCTCCTCTTGAAGTTTATGATGTATTTTAGGAAAACCATACTTGTGGAATCAGCATGCTATATATGAGTCTATACCTTGCTCTATTATTATTTCTTTGGATAATAAGTTATACAAGATACTAGAGGTAGCCCCACCTATTTCCACCTCTTTGATCTTTGCTAAGAAATGTAGTAAGATCATCTCCCATACTAGGAAATTTATTTTCTTTCTGGTTCGCTCTCAAAGTAAGGTGAAGATCATAGCCTCATCCATGGCCCTCAGGAAGGGTTCCTCCACACAACAGAAGTAGGTGGATACGGTCATGGAAGAATACAGGGACATCTTCTCCTCACCCATAGGGGTACCCTTGCACTGTTAGGTAAAGCATCCATGAAATTAGGATGAGATTCTCCCCTGTGTGCAACACAGTTATAACAGAGCTCTTCATAGCTCAGCTGGTCACAGTCCCTTTCAAGTGGGTCTGGGATTTCAACCATTGTATCTGATCGATGTTGCCATGCCTCATGTGACTATATAGACAAAATCCACATATGTATTGTCTGAGGCTAATAAAGAGACCATATTTATTGAACACATCCATCAATAGGTTCATGACATCTTGGAGAAGTCAAATTCCAAGTATAAGTAGTGACATGATCAACATTGGGTGCCACACAAGTTTCAGGTGAGCGACAAAGTTTGGTTGCATTTGTAGAAATAACGCCTTACCAAATCCCATCAGAAGCTCAGACCACTCCAATATGGTCCTTACACCATTACCAAGGTTGTGGGAAACAATGCTTTGGAATCGCAACATTCCCCCATTTTTTGGCTTTCACCAAGCGTTCAATATGGACCACCTTCGACCATGCTTCCCACCATTACTTGACACATTAGACATTGCAAAATGACTCACGCCAATAGAAGTTTCCCCATATCATGGAGGCAGTCAACACAATGGGGACCATTGCTTCCTAAGTGGGGAGGATTGATCCAGGTAGATGTTGGTGGCCACCCACCTATTCCACTTGGAACCCCACCACTGTCTCTTTCATTTTTTAGTTTCCTTAATTGTAGCACAATTTACTATTTTTGGTAGCTTTTCAGGTCCTAAACTTCTTGAGTCGTTTTGAGGCCCTAAATTTACGACCCCAAGAATTTGATGTACTAATTTACCCAAACGAGGCCCATAGTTTTGGCGCTTCATCTGCTAGGGTTAGGATTTTGGATGTTTAGGGCTTTCCAATGTTTCTCAATAATAAATAGGCTTTCGAGCATCATTGTAACATAGTTCAAAGACATGTAGCTGCCACATCTCTTCTTAGAGATAAGCTACCATTGCCTGAGCTAGTCTTATCTCCATTCTGTTTGTAAGCATATTTCAATATTTGATATTAATGAAATGAAGTGTTCTTTCTACTACATCTCTATATTTATGGTTATATCACCAATACAAAATGGCTAATTAGTTACTAAAAAAATGACTAAAAATTGCATATAAACGAGCATTTTTTAATCAGTGACTAATAGTAGCTAATTTACAGTGTCTTATAACGCGACAAACTTCATTTTTAGCTTAGTCACTAATTGGTTGTCTCAATTTCATCGTCTAGTAGTATATTTATTCATAAATTTGGTCATTAATTTAGTCATTGATTACCCTAATTAATGACTATTACTATATGATCACCCTAGAAACCAATTAATGACAAAAGAAATATGACCAAAAAGTTGGCCATGTTATAAGATACTGTAAATTAGCTACTAATTGTCATCACTTGAAACCAATTAATGACCAAAAAATATGACTAAATTTCGTTCGTGTTATAAGGTACTGTAAATTAACTATTATATAATAGATATATATATTAATGATATAATATATATACATAGATTATATAGTATAACAATGATATATATATATAATATATAATATAGAATAGAGTAATATAATTATAGATATATATATAATTTAGTCAACAATTGAAACCAATTAATGACCAAAAAAATATGACTAATTTCGGTCGTGTTATAAGATACTGTAAATTAGCTACTAATAGTCGTATATAGGGAAAATTTAGTCGTTATTTGTAATCACAAATTTATTATTTGCAGTAATAATTTATCTTTTCTTGGTAGTTCATATTCATTGTATAAACAACTAATTTACTAATTTATATTCATTTCATTTACTTTTATTAATAATCATTATAAATGACTAATTTAGTCATATATTCATTTTACTTGTGTTTATCATTAATCAATATAAACTACTAATATAGTAGTTTTAGATTGATTTTATGTGTTCATTATTAATCAACATAAATTAATTAATATGACTTTGCGACTAAATTAAAAACAATTCATACAATGTCATACAAAGTTACATATGTTAATTACAATACTAAACAATACCATGTGCAATTATTTTTAATTTCAACCACAAAAGTTATATTATATGAAATGTTAAGTACTACAATATGAGTTTCCAACTTAATATTGGTCGGACTACAATTTACACATGAAATATTGTTTCATCACTTCAAAACATGATCATTGTGTTGTCAAGGCATTGCAAGTGAATTCAACAACTTTGAATACTTGACCATCAATCTCTATGTGTGTGTCTTATGCGAGATATTGGCTCTAAGGATATCACTAGACTGGTTCTCTTCTCTCTCTCTTTTTGCATTTGTCGTTCCAGTGTTATTGATCTCCTCTTTCTTCAATTCCTGCTTCTTACCATCAATACTGAGTTCCTTTTATGAAAACAAAATAAGATACATTGTAGAGTATAAGAAATGAAATGTGATGAACAATAGAATATAATCTAAAGTAGACTATAAAGAATTTATACGACATATACGTCAACATCAGCAATGTCAAAGCCATTTTTCCCCATAAAAGCAAGAAACTCGAACAAGTTTTCTTTAGTTGGGTGATAATGGCCACAATGTAGCGAGATGACCTGTATAAACATAGAAAATAAAACATCATCATAGAAAATAACACCTTAGTAACTTAATATTCAACATTCATGGAAAGCTTAGGCACAATTATGTCAACTAAGTTACATGCTAAAAAGCTCAGGGAGTAGATAACTTGTGAAAACAAATAATATGAGATGTGATGTCTAATCCTTGTCATTTTATTCACGACAACTTTTCATTATCTAACGCATGAACTTGGTCAAGTATATAAACAACTTGTGCTGAAATAAAAACATGAAATTAAACTTTTCTAATAGTCATGAAAATATTTTAACACAAAACAACTAAAAATATTTCAATCAGCTAAGTGTAATACTAATTTCATCTTCAAGCTTTGGTTGTTGTTTAAATAGACATGATACCAAGTATTTTCAATTTCATAGTTAAAAGACAAACAAAATCAAAGAAACATTCAAAATACAATCAAACAATAAAGAGAGGATATCATGGAATGGACATTGCAATTATAAAAGAATTGTTTTCTTGTTCTTTTCCACATCAATGTATCCTGACATTGTGATAGAATTCTTTGTCTCAAGGAATAGGTACAGAACATATCCCTATACATAAACACCATATGAATAAGTTTTATGTTGAACAAGCTAACTACTATCTTAAGTAATTTGACTGAAAAAATTCAATCCTAAGCTAACTATCTAGAAACCATATAACAACTTGTAGTTTCATTATTCTACCACAGCTGGCCAAAGAGACAAATAGAAAAGCATCGAAAAATGGTCCACCATTATGACCCAATCCATTAAACTTCAAGAAATATAAGGAATAAATAATTGGAACATTTTCACAAACCATCAAAGTTTGATCCTACATATTGTATTGAGATGTGGTTCAATTTATTGAAGGTCTTATGTGAAAATGGAAAACTCATAAAGTAAGATGGTAGTTACAATAGCACCCAAGATACAATTTTCATATCCTTTATAACTTTGGAAAAATAAATGCATGGGAACAATGGGACAAACAAACAACTTATATGGAAAAGCATAGAAACATGGTCCACCACTATCCCAATCCATCAAACTCCAAGAAATATAAAGAATAAATAATTGGTTCATTTTCACAAAGCCTCAAAGTTTGATCCTACATATTGTATTGAGGTGTGCTTCCATTTATTGAAGGTCTAAGTGAAAATGGAAAACTCATAAAATAAGATGGCAGTTTTAATAGAACCTGAGATACAATTCCATATCCTTTTTATTATATTTTATAACTTTGAAAATTGAATGAATGGAAAATAAAGGGATGAGGAAGATGTGAGGTAAATTAGTAACTAAGCAATTTTTCATGGTGAACCCAAGGAGAAAATCAAGGGAGGAAAGTAAAATGATGTCAATTTTAAAATAATAAGTGGGAAGAAAGGGGAAAATCTCTAATTTTTGAAGAAATTAATACACTACATAGAAAATCCTACAACTTGTGAACAACTTGGTCTATTTTGTATGGTGTTTCAGGGATATCTATTGATGAATAGGTAGCATATATTCTCACCAAGTCATGGCTAAGGGGAAAGCATGCATATTTCAGAGACATGGTGGGAGTGGTGAGAAACACCTTCCTTGGTAAGAGGGGGTGTTGAAAATAACGGTACCAAAGAGGTGTTTCCTAGTGCATTTATCCTTTTGGCCTATGAAGACACTTTAATGTCCTTTTTGTCATGTGACATTATGAGTTATAATAATGTTATGGAGGAAAGTTACTTTTTATGGGTTACGTACTATGCATTTTAAAGTATCAATGTCACTAGTATTATAAAGTGACTTTATGAGAAAAATACAAGCTAAAATTTATTATTAAAGTGACTTTTATGTTTTAAAAAGGACTTTATGAGAAAAAATTCTTAAAAGTGACTAGGAGTCTAATAATTGAAGGGAACACATGTAAGAAGGGGTTAAGAGAAAATGATCTCCACCCTTGATCTAATGAGTTGATATTTAATCTCAACAATTAGATCTCAAGGGTTAGGGTTCTCTTCATTTGAGAAGACAAAAAGGGAAAAATGAAGTTTCTCTCATTCATTCTTCACATCAGAGTTTTGGAGAAGAGAAGGATCAAGGAGAAGAGGAGGAGAAGGTTAAGGGAGAAATTTTTATAGCTAAGAATTCATGCTATGGTAGGCCCGAGTTTTCAGGAGCAAGCATGATTTTCTAGGAGGCAAAGTATAAGCTCAATAAAGGGGCTTGAAAATCAAGGAGGCAAACAAAGAATACATGCACTCTATTCAAGGTATAATCAGAGTCTTGTTGAGTGATTTTCATGGAAGATAAATGCTCCAAGAAACTTGCATTTTATGCACCAGTCTACACTATTTTCAAGGGATACCTATAGCCGATCAGTGAGAAATTCAGAGTAACATTCAAGACTCATGCAACTCCAAACTCAAGGATCATATTGTTTTCATATCAGAGTAGAGGTCAAGCATATCTGGTTAGTTAAGGTCTCGACAAAACCTTGAATTTCTAGGAAGAGTATTGTTGCTCGAAGTTCGAGTTTTCAGTCTTTAAAGGATGAATGGAAGTCAAAGAAAGAAACTAGGACTGTGGGTCAAAGATCAGAGAGAAAGTGGACTATCAAAGGAAGTCTTCCCAAGGGAGAGATACATATACTTCTTGTTAATTATCTCTGTAAAACAATTCTTGAGAAGCTAATATTAAATCCTCTTTGAAGACTTGTTTTCCCAAGGTCATTGGACCAAAAATAAAAGTGTCATGTGTGTTGAATGCTTGCATTTATTTCTTGTATCAGCTAAAAATGTCAAAAGAGTAGAGTAGTGTTGGAAATACTGAGAGGGGGGGTGAATCAATATTCCCTAGTAATTAGCACTTTTAAATCTTTTTAGATCATTAGTTAATCTCCAATTATTATTAATGTTTATGCAGTAATAATAGTAAATAAAAGAACACAATAGACACAAGAATTTTAGGTGGAAAACCCCCTTCATGTCAAAAACCACCAAACATTTTTCTAATAAATTATTTAATCCTTAGCTCCAACTAAATTGAAAGCAACAACTTCCTAGAATTCTGGAAAAGCATTCTTCTCCATCTCCCACTAGAAGGATGCCCCAACGCCCTGGTTTCTTTAGTAACCAATTGAATGGATGCCCCAACATCCTAGCGAGCCACAACTCACCCTAACACTACCCTATTACCCTGAAGTGTTCATAGGCTCCAACCTGTAGGCGACTTCATGCACCTGCTTAACACCTCCTTGCCACCCTATAATGACTGAAATGACATAAGAGTATGGATTCCATACCAGGGACAATGGTCCATGATACAATATGATTTATAATGATTTTGACCAAACACCCAATCACACTATGACCTGAAACCCAACCATGACATCATCCCAACATAGACTCCTATACCTCCCAATAATGCCTTTTCGACTTTAGGCAGATTGACTCTTTTACAATAATAACTCATCTAATGATGACACTTTTACAAATGACTCTTTTACAAATTTACACTGATGACTCTTAGCCTTGACACTTCTTCACAATATATGGATGGATGTCATGTCTTCAAAGGATGTCCCGCTGCAATGCTTCCTTTGATTTGATACTTCTACTCTTGAATTCTTGCTTGAAGTTATACTTGAATCTTTTTCTACCTGCATGCAAAATTTTCCCAGCAAAATCAATCCCAAAACAAAACAAAATACCCTTCAACTTACCTCTGCCTAAAAAACACATATAAGTGCATAATAATGAATAAATTACAATGTGTACCTGAAGTGTGCTTGTCACTTTTGTTGTTGAATTGTTGCAGCAGTAGACAAAGACTCTCACTCTTGATATAGGCTTGGACTCTATGCAAGACTATATCCAAAAGTGACCTAAAGATATATACAATAAAAAATGATGACAAACCCTAGACTTGTGATGGACCAAGTTCTAAGTACAACAATAGAGACCATTCTATAAACTATGACAAGGCAAGTAACATGAACTTACAACATCATATAGATTTAACAGACTTGTTGTAGCATCAAGAATATGTAGCAGCAAATGTGTAGTACCAAGAATATGACATCCGAAATGTGGTATCAAAACTAACTATGACATATAGAGACATAGAGATATACCTGAGACCCTATATGTACTTATGTTTACATGAAAAAATATATGTCAGAGATGATACTCATATTTCAAATGTAAACACTAATCATACATACATTGATGTAGGAGACTTACCCTTGATTGTTGATGTGTGGTCCTTACTGCAACTATCCTTGAATGCATGTTTTTTCTTGCCCTCTAGGAGCTCGATATTGAATATGTTGCATCTATGTAATTTCAGAGATCTAGGGTCTGAAATTTCTTCCTATAATATCCCTCTGACTCCTCGTTCCAACCCCTTAGTTCTATTCAAGTTTGGATTCTTCAAGAAAGAGTTATGCCCAATCTCCCACGACAACTTGATTATAGACTAGTTCTGTAGAGCGGAATTGTACGAAGTGTCATGTGTCACTATTGCGACCTTCAACCCTAAAAATGCTACTCAGAAAACTATCATCCGTCCTCTTTCTGTGACTATTTAAGAAATTTTAATCCAATACTCAGAGAAAAATTTATGACGATTTTCTCAATGTCACCCATTTGACATGGAATTCAGGAGCCAACAAAAACCCTAAATTCTTCAGATCATATATCTGAAAATATAGTGAAACAAGATCTCAAATTTGATCACAAGGTTCATCAACATTTCGTCTCAAATGGGTTTTAATTTTAGCTTCTGAAGCTTCACAAAAAAAACGTTATAGCGACAATCCCACGATGATCTATTTGAAGCCACAAAATCCCTACTAGAGGAGGATATGAGGGTCATTATTTATATGAATGTCTTGAGTTGAGAGGGTCCTCAACAAGTGAACGTTGGTGGGAGTTTAGGAGAATTTTTTTGTATTAATTATTGACTATTTAATGACCACAACCAATTATGAGTGCCATGCCACAACCCCATAGGGTTTTAGCCCACTAACTGGGGTTACTTTCTTCAAACATGAATATATCTCAAATCGTGACAAATTACTTGGCATGCCATATATGAACGGAAATATCTCGATGAGTGGAATCCATCTAGAAGATCCTTGACTCAGAACATAGTAATTTTTCAAGTCAAAATTCCCATGCAAGATCAGGGTAGCCCCTGGTGTTGCTTGGGTTGACATCAATGACAACCACTGATCAACAATCTCCCTCTTTGGCATTGATGGCAAAACAAGCACTCCCCCTTGCGATCATGACACCTCTTCCTACTTCCTTCTCTCCCCCTTTCTCATCAATGGCAAAGGGCAACTATCTGTGACAAAAAACCATCTTGCAGACTTGTACACGCCTCCACTCCCCCTTTCTACTCGAGTAGATAAGAGAAAGAGTCTAATGAAAAATTATGATAATCCCAAGATTTTGGCGAAGATACTAAAATGCTTAATGAGGTAATCGTTTAGTAAAGATGTCAGCAATTTGTTCCTTTGTGCCAACATATTCAAGCTTGATATTCTTTTCAGCGACCTACTCTCTAACGAAATGATATTTAATTGGAATGTGCTTCGTTTTGGGATACATCACAGGATTCTTGGAGATACTTATGGTGCTAGTGCTATCGCAAAAGATAGGAATACGCTCATCAAACTTGACTTGAAGATCTTGCAAAGTTTGCTTCATCCAAAGAACTTGAGTACAACAAGCTGTTGCAGCGACATATTCTGCTTTTGTTGTGGATAACGAGATTGAAGACTGCTTTTTACTTAAGCATGAAACAAGACAACCACCTAGATAGAATGTTGCACCACTCGTACTTTATGATCATCAACCCTTCCTGCCCAATCTGCATCTGTATAAGCTTGGATGATTAGATCATTTCCTTTGCCATACCATAGACCATATTCTGTTGTGCCCTTAAGATATCGAAGAAATCTTTTGACGGAAATAATATGAGATTCTTTTGGTGTTGCTTGGAATCTTGCTACTTTTCCAACTACCTACATCACATCAGGCTGGGAGGTTGTCACATATAAGAGACTACCAATCATGGATCTATACAGCCTTTGGTCCACATCCTTTGACGAATTTTCTAAGCTTAATTTGAATAGGTCAACCCTAACTAATAATATTATATAAATAAATTATTCATAGATAATATTATTATTTGAATTGGTAAATAAATTATTTTTAATATTATTACTAACTAATTTTCAACCAAATATTATTATTTAATTATTTTTAATAATATTAATATTATATAAATAAATTATGCTTAGATAATATTAGCATTTTAATTGATAAATATATTAATTATTTTTAAGATTATTATTATTTCATGATAACGGCTAGTCTTATACCTAATTCACATTGAATAGGTCAACCCTAACTAATAATATTATGTAAATAAGTTATTTTATTATTTAAAATGATAAATTATTTACAAATTCAATATTAAATAATTAATTATTACATAACAACTATTTTTAACTAAATATTAGTTAATTTAATAAACTTTTCATCACATATTCCTAAATAATTTTATTTCACCAACGGCTAATTTTGAACGGCTTACCCTGAACATTGATGCATCCCTGCTATTTATTCTCTCAGATCGATTGGTTTCTCACCTTGTCCTGAGGATGGACCACATTAGTTGGTTTGAAACATCGACCCAATCCTTACAATGTGATTAATCCAAAATATTGTTCTCTACATTATGGATCACAAAAGTCTTAGATCTAACATTGCAACATGTTACCATGGCGGTAAGGACTGGCTTGCAATCTTCCATCTGGAATTTCTTGAGCACTTCTTTGATGTACTTGGTTTGATATATGAATATTCCTTTATCATGCTGAGAAATCTAAAGCCCTAAAATGTATGTTAGTTTGCCAATCATAGACATTTCAAACTCACTTTGCATTTTTGTGGCAAAGTCTTTACTTAATCTGTCATCATTGCTTCCAAAGATTATATCATCCACATATACTTCGATAATTGCTAGGTTATCTCGATCCACATTCACATAAAGATTGTTGTTAGCACTTCCTTTCTTGAATCCCTGTTGATGTAGATATCCGTCAAGATGAGCATACCAAGCCCTAGGAGCTTTCTTGAGACTAGATCCTTCTTTAATCTGCAGACGTAGGCTTCTTTGTCAGAGAGTAGAAAACCTTCAAGTTGTTCAATGTAAACTTCTTCCTCCAGTTCACCATTTAGAAAAACTATCTTAACATTCATTTGGTAGACCTTGATTTTTCTCGAGAAAGCACAAGCGAGAAACATCCTGATAGCTTCCATTTTAGCAACGGGAGTAAATTTTCTTCAAAATCAATTCTTCTAACCTGTGCATATCCTTTACAGACTAATCTTGCCTTGTTCCTGGTAACCTGTAATCCTTCAACTATTTTACTCCCCCTAAACTTGTAATGAAACTGCCATATTGTTCAAACTACCTTCTTGTCAATCGTAAACTTGTGCTATATACTATTGCATAGACTCCTCCTCTACAAACATTAAGGAGTCAACAACCCATATTGTTCAAAATAGTCAGTCACCTAATGGACCGTCTTAACTTGAGTCATTATCTGAACCAACTGCTAATTCCTTATGACCTTTTTCTTTTACAAATCTTGAAAGCATAAATGTTGAAACCTTGTTATATACTTTGTCTTCATGTACCTGTTTCCTTTTCCAGAACTTCTTATTCCTGCAATCTCAAGCCATGTTCCCATAGTTATGACACTTGAAGCATTCAATGTTGTCCATAGGTGATTCCATCTGATATCTGCGACCGTGAGTGCTATGGCCATAGTTATGGCATTTGAAACATTCAATGTTTGGCCCATCTAGCATGTATTCTCTTCGAACAAAATTATCGTGGAACCTGTCTTGTGATCCTGCAAAATTGCTTCTAGAGTTTTGCATAAATGATTGGACATGTCAGAAACTTCACAACCCTAGCCATGTGTCCATAATTAGCACATAAAAATCAATAACCATTAAATAAATGTGCACGGTACTTGAATGGTCATTTCAGATGTGATGGTCCTTGATAGTTGTACCTATCAATAACTTTACAATCCTTGGCCATATGTCCATAGTTAGCGCATGAAAAACAATAACCATTAAATAATGAACATAACTGGAAGATTTTTAATTCTTCTTTGGAGGCAATGTTGTAGTTTTTTGTGGTCCTTTGTCCTTGATTGCTTTGGCCTTGTTCTTTGGAGTTGCAACACTCTTCTTTGGCTCTTCACTTTGATCAACTTCCTTCTCAGAATCATCTTGCAAAGATGTGGAGGTTGTACCTTCATCAACTGGAGCTTTACCATCTTTAATTGCCTTCATTTTTGCTTCTTCATTTGTCTTATCTTGTAAGTGTTCTTTTTTCGATCCCTTGAGTTTGCTGATCTCATCACGGGTTGCATCAAGTTCTTCTTTCTTTTGAGAAAGATCTTCTTGAAACCAACTTTTCAAGATCTTCATTCTTTTTTGTGCCTCCCCAACCTGTAGCTTGAAAAGAGTAGTCTTCTCTATTTATCTGTTGAGAACCTGTATCTGTTCCTTCTGCTTCTCATTTTCAATATTGATCCTACTTATTTCTACTAAGGATGTTTCTAATTCCTTTTTCTTTTGTCAATAGTGGATATGTATCTTTGATTAGATTCCTTCCTTTCAATTTCTACTTCCTCCATATGTTGTTTGATCCTGCTAATCTCTGCAAACGTTGTGTCGAGTTCTTGTTGCTTCTATTGGACTTCTCTCTTGAGGTCTCATGTCATTGTATTCTTGATTTATTCCAATTGAGTTCTAAGGCTACTAATCATCTTCTCAGACTCTTCATTTTCTTTGATGAGTCTTTTTTTCATCTTCAATTTTCTTCCAAAAGGCTTGTCTTTTCCTCTTGACTTTTGAGTTCCTTTATCACCTTGATCACTTTATTTCAAAACTATGTTTTACTCGTTTATCCCATTTCTTCATCATAATAAAAAGGAACTAAATTTTCAGTAACATCTTGACCTAATTTCTTTGTTGAATAGAGATTATGAATTTTTTCCTAGAGAGATTTAGCTATTGAACATTGACCAACTTTTGCTTTCATAGAATTTGGAAAAACATTCAAAATTACATTCATGGCCTTTGAATTGTACCTTTTAGATTCATTGGTAGATGTGTCTCTAGAATCAATTGATTCCCATACTCCATGTGCTTGAAAATGTACTTCCATCCTGGTTTCCCATATACAGTAATTATCTGCATCAAAATCAGTGGTTGGTACACAATACTCACTTTATTCAAATTTTGTTGTTCTTGTACCTTCCTTTGAAATCCTTGTAACCTGCTTCTTTGACATTCCCATCTCTATGCTCTTAAAATTTACTTCCAATGGTTAAGTTGTTACTGAAGGAACCAAGCTCTAATACAATTGGTTGGAAATACTGAGGGGGGTTGAACCAATATTCCTTAACAATTATCACTGTTAAATATTTTCAAAGCATTAGTTAATCTCCAATTATTATTCATGTTTATGCAGTAATAACAGTAAATAAAAGAACACAATGGACACAAGAATTTTAGGTGGAAAACCCCCTCTGGTTCAAAAACCAGCGAATGATTTTCTAATAAATTATTTAATCTTCAGCCCCAACTGAATTGAAAGAAACAACTTCCTAAAATTCTATAAAAGCATTCTTCTCCGACTCCCACTAGAAGGATGCCCCAACACCCTGGTTTCTTCAGTAATCAACTAAATGGATGCCCCAACATCCTAGCAAGCCACAACTCGCCCTAGCACCACCCTACCTCCCTGAAGTGTTCACAGGCTCCAACCTGTAGACGACTTCATGCACCTCCGTAGCACCTCCCTGCCACCCTATAATGACTGAAATGAGACAAGAGTGTGGATTCTCGTAACAGGGACAACAATCCACAATACAATATGATTTACAATGGTTTTGGTCGAACAATCACACTATGACTTGCAACCCAACCATGAAATCATCCCAACATAGACTCCTATACCTCCCAATAATGCCTTTTTGACTCTAGGTAGCTTGATTCTTTTACAATAATAACTCCCAATGATGACACTTTTACAAATCACTCTTTTACAACTTTACAATGATGACTCTTCGCCTTGACACTTCTTCACAATATATGGATGGTTATCATGTATTCAAAGGATGTCCCGCTGCAATGCTTCCTTTGATTTGATACTTCTGCTCTTGAATTCTTCTTGAAGTTTTACTTGAATCTTCTTCTACCTGCATGCAAAAGTTTCCTGGCGAAACCAATCCCAAAATAAAGCAAAATACCCTTCAACTTACCTCTGCCTATAAAACACATGTAAGTACGTAATAACGAATAAATACAAATTAAAATTACAATGCATACCTGAAGTGTGCTTATCACTTTTTTTGTTGACTCGTTGTAGAAGTATACAAAGATTCCCACTTTTGATATAGGCTTGGACTCTATGCAAGACTATATCCAAAACTAACCTAAAGATATTTACAATAAAAATTGATGAAAGACGCTAGACCTGTGATGGACCAAGTTCTAAGTACAACAATAGAGACCATTCTATCAACTATGACAAGACTAGTAACATGAACTCAGAACATCATATATATTTAGCAGACTTGGTCAGCAACAAGAATATGTAGCATCAAATGTGTAGTATCAAGAATAAGACATCCGAAATGTGGTATCAAAACTAATTGTGACAGATAGAGACATAGAGATATAACCGAGACCCTATATGTACTTACGTTGTCGTGAAAAAACATATGTCAGAGATGATACTCATATTTCAAATGTAAACACTAGTCATACATACCTTGTTGTAGGAGACTTGTAGGAGACTTACCCTTAACTGTTGATGTGTGGTCCTTACTGCAGTGATCCTTGAATGCATGCTTTTTCTTGCCTTCTAGAATCTCGATATTGAATCTGTTGTATCTATCTAATTTCAAATCTCCAAGGTCTGAAATTTCATCCTATGATATCCCTATGAGTCCTCTTTCCAACCCCATAGGTTTGATAAATATTGGATTCCTCAAGTAAGAGTTATGCCCAATCTCCCACGATGACCTAATTATAGACTAGTTCAGTAGAGCGAACTTGTAAGAAGTTCCACGTGTCACTTTTGTGACCTTTGGACTTGAAAATGATAATCAACAAACTACCATTCATCCTATTTCTATGACTATTTACAAAATTTGAATCCAATGCTCAAAGAGAAAGTTATGATGATTTTCCCAATGTCACATGTTTGACGTGGAATTCAGGAGCCTGCAAAAACCCTAACTTCCTCAGATCATATATCCGAAAAGATAGTGAATCAAGATGTGAAATTCTATCATGAGGTTCATCAAGATTTTGTTTCAAATGGATTTTAATTTCATATTCTGATTCTTCGCATAAAAAAAGTTATAGAAAAAATGCCACGATCATTTGTTTGAATCCACAAAATCCTTACTAGAGGAGGATATGAGGGTCTTGAGTTGAGAGGGTCCTCAAAAAGTGAACGTTGGATGGATTTTAGGAGAATTTTATTATTATTAATTATTTACTATTTAATGACCACAACCAATTATGAGTTCCATGCCACAACCCCATAGGGTTTTAGCCCACTAACTGGGGTTACTATCTTCAAACATCAATATCTCTCAAACCATGAAGAATTACTTTGCGTGCCATATATCAACGGAAACATATCGACAAGTAGAACCCATATAGAATATCCTTGACTCAAAATGGAGTAATTTTTCAAGTCAAATTTCCCATGAAAGGTCTAGGTAGCCCCTATTGTTGCTTGGGTTGACATCAATGACAACCACCAATCAACTAGTCTATCGTGTTTTGAGTTGCATTCAATTTTAATATTTATATAAGCTACATGTTAGGTTTGGTTTGAGCATTAAACCACTTACAAAAACTTAAAATTGGGTTGGGGCTACAATAGTTAAAATATCTACAAAGATTGATGATCATGAAGTCCACAAAATATTTGTATCAGGGAGATCTACTTGAAAGGATCAATTCTCATCGACTCAACCATGGAGGTTGATCCCAAGAGTGTCGAGAGAATTGAACGTGTGACCTCTCAATACTAGAGGTGTTTTAATGATTGGGACTCACCCAACTGTGCTAACCCTCGAGGCTTAAGTTTATTATTATTTTATTATAATTAAGATTAAAATACTATTATTCCTCGATGGGGGTGATAATCAAGGTGGATGGTGGATTTGGGGGTCGTGGTTTCCACCCCGTGGAGAGGAACATATTAAATGATGGGGGTGGCCATGCATGCTTTAGAAAGCGAGCAATAGATACCTCACCACCCATGGCATGTGGAAACCTGACAAGGAAAGGAGGGAGGCAAGAATAGTGGAATTGGAGCGCTATAAGGAAAAAGCAACTGAACTCAACCAAGTTGAGGGCATAATTGGTTGCCATTCCTGGGAGAGCCTGTGGAGAAACCTGTAAAATGAGTGACACTAAGTGTGGATTGTGCGTGAGATATTTGGATGTTGTTACTGCGGTTTTGGGGAAAAGAAAGTCCACTAGGAGAACTGGAATTTTTTGGTAGAGGGCCACAACAACTCGAGTGGTATCAACATAGTTGCCACATAGGTATTCTCGATGCGATGAATTCACCAAAATTTTAGTAACTCTAAATCCCTCTTTTAATTATCATCTTGTTGGTTGTATTTTTCTTGCATTTAGGTATTGGCTTATGGTTTTGGTTTTTGGTTTTGACCTCTGGAGTTGGATTCTAGTGTTGGCACTGAAATTGTATCTTCAGGGCATTCATAACAGTGGGGTTTAGTCTTAGCACTGGGATGGTCTTTCTTTTCCAATTCCTTGTCTCTAGATTTACCAATCTTGCCTTATTAATTGTTGTTGGTTATTCCTATTTCGGAGTCAGGTCCTATCCCTCGAGGGCTACACCATCTTGATTTTGTCAAAGGTATTGTCTGTGTTTTATCTGGTCATTCATTCCTTCGTAACTATCAACTTTTGTGCTAGAAGTAGTAAGATAAACTTGTCTGACACCACGAAACATCAACAAATGAGAAGTCAGCGTGGTGGGGGGGGGGTCGTGACCCCGAGGGCTCGTAACCTAGCGAGCCCAGGAGGCTGCTGCTACTTTTCATTTGGTTGTCCCCTCAAATACTCATGATGAAATTCGCCAATTGGAAACCCTGACAACTAGAGAAAGATAGGCCTTCTCATACTAAAAGATCATGGAAAAAGTTGGACAATGGCTTACCGACCTTAGTTATACGAGGGGAAGGAAAATTAATATTTCAAGGTGTTTTCTCTATATTGACAAATGAAAACTCTGTTGGGCAAGGTTTTAACTGAAAACTAGGCAGAAAGATACAATATCTTTGACAACCTTGAAGATGTTAACTACTTTCAGTAAAACCAACATGTATGTCTTGAACAAATGGATGCTAAGTTGGATCATATTGAGTGTCACAATCTATGTATTTTTGATATCTCTACTCTACTAGAATGTAGTGCCAAGGATCCAACACTAGTCATCTCATCAAACTCTTAACTTCAAACATGCATGTTTATAGCCCTTTGTTTTGTAATTTGATAGTAGATATTCGTATTATGCTAAATTTGTTAAAGTTGTTAGAATTTTTGAACAATTATTCTATAGGTAGGTGGTAAAAAATATTTGGCTTCCCGTTGGGAAGGTTAAGACCACCTATTGGAAAACATGTTAATAACGACTTGAAGACTAATGGCTAGAAAAATAATGTATCTTAAAATTGTATTACAAAATTCCGACCAAAAAAACATTGTGTCTCTCAATTAAACTTGTCCATTGATTAAAAATGTTTTCAATCAATAACATGTATATGCTCATATTTCCTCTGTTTACTTTATAATATACCCTTTCAATTTCACATGTCTATTATTCATTTAATTAGTAAATTTTAGAAACTTTTAAGGTGTTGCATAAGATCTTATTTGGAAACTTCATGAAACTTTTAAACTCATGTCAAAATTCAATTTTTTTTTTAAATTAATGTATTAAAATTGAGTTTTATTTCTAAGCTTAAAATTTTACTAAATAAATTTTCATTGTATTATCAATACATCTTCTTACTTTTTATTTATAAAATAAATTATTTAATTTAAAATTATAAATTCAAAAACTAACTCTCTCGAACTAAACTCTTTGTATTTTTTAATTTTTCATAAGTTATGTTCACTAAAGTCATTGTATTTTGTACCTTTTCATAAAAATGTTCTTGTACGTTGAACTAAGTTTAAATTATATTTATGAAAAAAGGAAAATTTGTAATTATTACCACCAAATGTTGTGGGCTACACTATGTGATCCAATTTTAAATTTTTTTTTATTATTGTAAGATTTTTGGATATATTTACTTGCCCAACCTCCCTTAACTCACTTGACACCATCTTAAGGATTGATGGGCACTCTTGGAATTTTTTTATGATGTATGTATATATATATATATATATATATATATGATACTATTATTTTAATAAAAAAATTATTTTAGATATTTGAGGGAAGAAGATATTAAAAGGTGTAATTAGGGTGGGTTTTCATAATGACATGTAATTTGATTTTATGTAATGAGATGTAAAGAAAAAAAATAAATATTGTAATGCTTACATCATGGGTTTCATAAGCAAGAGATTTTATTTTTGAGTCAAGACTCCCATTGAGAGTCTTTAGGAATTATTTGCAATCTAGTTATAAAATGTTAGAGTCATTGTCATGTAATGAAGTCATGTTACACTTTGTAAAAGGTCAAACTTGTCTATGTAAAGTATCCTCCAAGACCTTGTTGCTTATCCTCTTCAAGTCGTCCTACAATGATGGAAGAACTTGCTAGAAGAAGTCAACCTAACCTCTAGTGATTATGTCGGCCTAAATGACATGTGTTGAGGTGTATAAATAGAAACACTCGGCCTCACTTAAAGGCAAGCAACTTGAAAAGCATTCGGTGAAGATGTACAAAGAAGAAGGTTACAAAGAGAAGTGCGAAGAAGTAATAATGAGAGTTTCTTCTGGGCAATAAAAGGAGAGTTTCTTCTAGGCAAGTGAAGAAGAATTTGCCTCTAGGCATAGCGAAGGAGAAGTTTCTTTTGGAGTTAGCGAAGGAGAGTTTCTTCTGGGGTCAGCAAAGGAAGGATTCTTTTGGGATACTTATTCTGGGTAACCAAGCTAGAGACTAGAGACTGAGATTCTCTAGGAGAAGCTGAGAGGAAGCAGCATGAATGATAAAGACTGATTTTCTCTAGAAGGAGTCAAGGAGAGTAGTTCAAGATCAAGAAGAAAGTCAAGAAAGGGAAGATGAAGAGCATCAAGGTTGGTGACAAGGTTCTTGGGAGGATACTAGAGTCAAGGGTTTTTGTCATGGTCTTGGTACTCATCAATTGCAGATCTAGAAGAAGAATTTTTTATCGGGTTTTCCTCTCAAGAAATGAGAGGTTTTGGCCCTGGCTGATAAGCCTACATACTATGTCACTTGTCTTTTATTGTGCATAGTGGTAATTATATTGATGAAAAGAACACAATAATAACATAATGAAGAAAATACTATAAGCTAAGAAGTAAAAGTATATCACAAGAAATTATCAAGCTGAGAAACCTTTTAACTATTCATGCCCTAGATTTCTCAACATGGAATCAAAGCTAAGGTGTTGAAGTCAAGAAGGGGCATTCAACCAATTAGACACACAAGACTCAAGCTTCAAAGAAGGATCAAAGTAAATCAAAGAACACCAAGCAAGAAATAAAGATCTTCATCATAGAAAACCCCTAGATCAAAGAAATATACTCTAGCAAAGAGTCTTGAAATTATCTTCAAGAAGTAAGGAAGAAAGACTAAAACCCTAGAAGCACCTCTGAGATCATCACCATACATCATCAAAAGAGTGGAAGCTCTTCAAAACTAGGGAAGGTTAGATTGAAAGACAAAGAAGGAAGTCTTTCCTTGTCGAAATAAGAACCTACTTAAAAGGATCATTTAAAGCAACAAATTCATCATCATTATCAAGTTGAAGATTCTATCTTCTCAAGTAAGTAGCTTTTTCTTATAATCTAATCTAGTAAATATGACTTCATGTTTCAAGGAGAACCATAAGCTGGTTGGGATATCAAACTTCCTTGTATGGAAAAGAAGGATAGAAATAGTCCTCGAAGTAAATGAAGTCATTGATCATGTCCATGGAAAGGTATCCAAGCCATCCGAAGAACAAGCATTATCTCGATACATGGAAATGGATCTAAAGGCTTAAAAGATTCTTAAGGAATCTGTTAAAGATCCTCTCATTTCCTATGTAGCTGGGTTGGAGACATCTAAATAAATATATGATAAGCGAGTAGAATGTTTCTTTGAAAGCACGATAGAAAAGACCATATCACTTAGATTTGATCTATATAAATTGAAGTCAAAGGATGAAGGGATATCAGCATGCCTTTCAAAACCATTTCAAATAAAAGTCAATTGTGGATCTAGGAACAATGGTATATGATAAAGAAATGATCTTCGTTATTCTAAATGCATTGATTGATGAACAAGGTAACCTCATATCTACTAAGGAAGAGGAATCTATCCCATTCATCAAATTATGGTCTCTCTGCAAGGTAGAAGAAGAAAGGTTGAAGAAAGAAAGTGACAAAAGATCAAATAGAAGGGATCACTTAGTGACAAGAAGAAAAGGGAAATTTGGAAAGTTTGGTCCTCCAAAGAAAAAGAAGAAAATGGCTAAGATAAGATGCTATGGATGTCAGGAACTTGGGCACTATAGAAGAGATTGTCTTTAACATAAGAAGGACAAGAGGGATAGGGAAGAAGCCCATATTTCTGAGGAAGTGAAAGAACCTGAGACAAAGAAGCTTAAGAAGGAAGAAGTAAAAGATCTCTACTATGACTGAGATGATCATCTTCACTAGAATGCACTTTCCACTTGTAATTTTTAGATACGATACGCTGTAAATAAAATAGGATGCATCAGATTAGAAAATAACGTCGTGATAAAAGCATTAGAAATAAGAGCTCGTGACAGGGGAAGCAAAAAGAATGTCTGGGATATATTCTACTTATTCCAAGAAAAAGGAGCTCTTGGAAACCTCATTAAAATCTCAAGGGATACTTATAGAAAGAAGTAGAGTTCATCAATGACTGGGATCATCATACAATAGTCTATAAGGAAACATATGCTGTGATGTGTGAGGATATGAAATATCCTCAAGTTTCTCTGATGGAATCCTTATCAGAGGATTCACCAATTTAGAAAGAAAGCAAGTGTTTCATCAAGAATTCCAACTCATGGGATTCAAGGGATGATGGTATGGTGACATAACAGTGAAGCAGGATAAAGCTCTTTCATTCAAAGGAAGCTGCTACAGGAAGTTTGAATGACTGCAAGGAAAGATGAGGTATGTATGCTTACATAGGTTATTATGAAATTCATGTCATATGGTTGCAGATAATATGGATCACTATTTCTATCTTCGGAAACATGATCAAAAAGAAGAAGGGATCGCCTCCTCCGAAAGATTGCAGAAAAGCATAAGTCACACTAGATGAAATCAACATAATATGTTCTCATATGAATCATGAGGGAGTTGACTACAATTGAGGAACTCTGATTGGAAACTCATGGGAATAAAGTGTGTGGAAAGAAAGGATGAGATCATAAAATATGAAACAAATGTTGAAGGCATTCAACATCCGAAACCAAAAAGAGTTGACTAGAATATCTCCCAAAAAGATATGAAGACTCTGATAGTAGTCGGAAAAAGATGGAGACCCTTGACAATGAATATCTTTAAGAGATGTGTCAATTTGCATGTAGGATGCTGATACCTATAGGAAGATGTCATGATGAAATACCATCATAAAGGTAATTTTGATTTAAGTGTTCATTTCTTATTTTGAACTAAATATTTGGATGGGCTTATGTAAGACTGCCAAAGGGAAATCTGTGGATGACTTCCAAGAGGACCATATAGAAGAATGTAAGGTCCTTCAGGAAAATATGGCATGAAAGAATGAAACATGACATGAAGCAAAGCCAAATGGAAAACTGATGGATCACTTTATAATGAAATGAGGACATGACTAACTCATGGATGAAAGTGATAGATGGTCTGTGCCCTGTGAAGAAGTCCCTAGTGATGAAGACTCCATGAAAAAAGGAATTTTTGACATTGAAGAAAGAAAGGAGTTCTTCAAGTAGCTAGTTGCCCCAACACCTCCACCTGAGAAGTTGTTGTAGGTCCCTAATTAAGAGGGAGCTTAAAAAGGAGTTTCTCACTTGGAACTTGAAATTCCTAAGCCAATAGGGAGCATAGGTACATTCCTTTTGTAGGAATGAGTATATTCCTTTATTGGAATATGTCCTCCATATCTGAGAGGGAGGGATACACACATCATTTTGGTCTTCATCTGGGAAGACAGAATGGAGGATTGGGTAATTATTTTGCATCTGATACTCTTTGAGGATGAGATAGGGCATCCAATAGAAGAGTAGTCATGGAGGACTGATATTCTTTGAGGGCTAGGGAGTCCAAGATAAGAATAGTCCTCATGGAACACACCCTAAGTAGCCAGGTAGGGGATGTTCCGAGAGAGACAATGATGAGAATGTCTATAAATCATTGGTCCCGCTAGCATTGAGCTCAGATCTTGTGGAGAGATGCAGTTGTTAGTCAAGGCCTTTCTATGTAACAATGTTGGTTGATATGATGTTATACAAATGAGTTACCAATCCAAACTCTTCTTATGAGAAATTATTCAGATTGAGAAAGTCCAAGTACCATTATGAATACCTGCCTAGTTAAGAGGGAGTGTTGAAAAGTGTAACTAGGCTCAGTCTTCATAATGACATGTAATTATGATTTTATATAATGAGATGTAAAGAAGAAAAATAAATATTGTAATGCTTGCATCATGGGTTTCATGAGCAAGAGATTTTATTTTTGAATCAAGACTCCCATTGAGAATCTTTAAGAATTATTTTTCATCTAGTCTTAAAATGTTAGGGTCATTGTCATGCAATGAAGTCATGTTACACTTTGTAAAAGGTCAAACTTGTTTATGTAAAGTATCCTCCCAGACCTTGTCACTTATCCTCTTCAAGTCGGCCTACAACGACGGAAGAACTTGCTAGAAGAAGTCGGCCTAACCTTTAGTGATCATGTTAGCCTAAAGGACATGTGTTGAGGTGTATAAATAGGCACACTCAACCTCACTTAAAGGCAAGAAACTCGACAAGAATTCAATGAAGAAGTACAAAAAAGAAGGCAACAAAGAGAAGTGTGAAGAAGTAGTAAGGAGAGTTTCTTTTGGGAAAGTGAAGCAGAGTTTTCTTCTAGGCAAGTGAAGGAGAGTATTCTTCTGCGCAAGCGAAGAATGATTTTGTCTAGTCAAGTGAAGAAGAGTTTCTTCTAGGCAAGCGAAGGATAAATTTCTTCTGGGCATATCGAAGGAGAAGTTTCTTCTAGAGTTAGCGAAGGAGAATTTCTTCTAGGGTCAACAAAGGAAGGATTCTTTTGGGGTACTTATTCTGGGTAATTGAGCTAGAGACTAGAGACCGAGGTTCTATAGGAGAAGCCGAGAGGAAGCAGTGTGAAGGATAGAGACCGATTTTCTCTAGAAGGAGTTGAGGAGAGAAGTTCAAGATCAAGAAGAAAGTCGAGAAAGGGAACAGGCAGAGCATCAATGTTGGTGACAAGGTTCTTGGAAGGATAATACTAGAGTCAAGAGTCTTTGCCATGATCTTGGTACTCATCAATTGAAGATCTAGAAGAAGAATTTTTGATCGGGTTTTCCTCTCAAGAAGTGAGAAGTTTTGGCCCTAGTTGACAATCCTACATACTATGCCACTTGTCTTTTATTGTGCATATTGGTAATTGTCTTAATGAAAAGAACACAATAATAACATAACGAATAAAATACTATATCAAAAGCAATTATCAAGCAGAGAAATATTTTAACTATTCATGCCCTAGATTTCTCAAGAGAAGAACCTTGGTAAATTTAATGAGGTGAATAATACAAAGGGGAACATAGTGGGGAAGGCTTCAATTACTGTAATTTCTAGTTTGTGAATAAGGCCCCTTCCTGACATAACTAGATTGATTACTCTTCTATCCCTCTTGAT